>JAODVQ020035820.1:0-15337 GCA_025400075.2 Phenganax stokvisi
TCAATTGAAAGTCACGAAGGCTGACGAATATGAGAGTATTGTGACATCGCTGACTTTTCAAATAAAGTCGGCAATACTAGACAGCAGCCGACTTCATAAGTAAACACTCTCATAATTTCGGCCATTTGCACCACGCTTTTTCACGCCAAGGAAGCAGTCCACAACCAACAGTCGTCCAAACGATTCACATACCGAAGAACTACCTTTTTTGACGCAACTGTAGCCACAATCTCCGTCACAAATACATTCTTTTTTATTAGATGTACAACCCTCAGCAGCCACGCACTCTTCAACACAGTTATTGTCTGGGTGTAAGTTTTTCCTAGGACAAAGTTGACCTGGAAAGAATTCGCAAGAAAATATTTAAAAAACATTTGAATCAACCGACTAGTTCGTTTGACAATTGTCGTATCGTACGTTTACGAAAGCCAATAAGTTCGCACAGGAATAAGTGCCCAACACCTCGCGAACAGCATTGTCAGCCTAAAAATGACTGTTATTTTGTTCATTTTAAAAAAAACTCACCTTCGACAACGCTGGGTGCAAACAGCGCAATGAACACCACAAAAACAATTGAGGAACGCATCATGAAACTATCTCATCAAGAAAATCTATGTTATCTGTCCCAGTACAACGGATGTCGCACAATGAAATTTGATATCTTTCTGAAAAATAGGCAGTCGAGGACTGCAGGTGGCTTATGCCACTTATGCACTTGAACGTGAGTCACGTGTAATTTCTATAAATAACGCAATTTTGGAACACAAGTTTCCCCAACAAATTAAACAATTCTTTCCCAACGAGAAAATATCGTAAAACATCATCATTTTTGTAGCTTATGCCTCTAACAAGAGGCATAAGCCACAAACACAGTTCCGCATTCCACAGAAAACACGAGATCGGAGATTTTTGCGTGGCAAACGAATTTCAAAAGCGCGAGCACGCAAAACTTCCTGACTTGCTTCCGCGATTAATTTGACCAGTTAGACAAAACGTCCCTCCCATACTTTATGCTATAAAGGACGACTGCTATGTAAACAAACGGCGGTTGAAGTATTGAGAAGTATTCTGATTGCAGGCTTCCTCTAGTCCATTGCTCTAGTCATGTAGATTTAACAAACTCAATATCTTACAACAAATATTACGTGTGTTGATATTTAAGATGTTCTAACGTCAGTATTATCAACAATTTCATTGATTTCATGGTTGCTTGGGGCAGATACCGAACTATGACGTCGAAATATTCATGCTCTGGTACCATTTTAGTTTGTATGAGTATGTTTGTTGTTTTATATTATTGTTTTTATGAAACCGTGCTAACAGACGAAACATCGAGCAGTAATTTGAACGTATTTGGGGAATTTAGAACTCAGAACTATGGCGTTGAAAGTACAGTAAAATATTCAAAAGAATTGACTACTGAAAAATGTAAGAATTTATACGAAATTGCTAAAGATATGCTCTTTAATGGCGAGAGAATAGAGCTACCATTTGAGACTAACAATACAAGATGGGAATTTCACAAGAACGGAAACCTTGATTTTCTTACGAAAATATCTAAGAAGTGGACAGAACCAGATACAGTCAAAAACTCTCTGAGTGTTGAAAAATATACCAATGTTAAATCAAAAATGTTAAAAGCAAAGAAATATTTTATAACATTTGCATGTAAGTGTTGTGCTAAAGCAAAATTTAAAGCAACAAAATCTGCTCGAGATCCCGGAGGATTTGATTTTACTATAATCCATGATCTTGACTCTCTTAGTAAAAAATTTCGTCAAACTCATTTCGATATTTTGAGGCAAAGGCGAGGTTGTGGTTACTGGCTCTGGAAACCTTATATTATATTAAAAACACTAATCGATAACATGTCGGATAACGACCTTTTGATGTACCAAGATGCAGGGGCACATATTGTTAGAGATGCTGGACCTTTATTAAAATTAGCTCAAGACTCACACACAGGAATTGTGGTATTTCACACGGATTTTTTAGAGAAAGTTTTCACTAAACGAGATGCATTTGTTATAATGGGAATGGACGACGCGAGAGTGTATGATTCATACCAACGCCTCGCCTCATTTTTAGTGCTGCGAAAAAATTGCCAAACTTTACAATTTGTGATGGAGTGGTTAGCATATGCTTCTGATTATCGCACTTTGACTGATGCTGACAATAAAATGGGAAAAAAAAATCTGCCGACTTTCAGTGAAAACAGACACGACCAGACAGTTTTGTCCTTGTTATCTAAGAAATGGCAACTTGATGAGTTTAGAGACCCAAGTCAGTATGGAAATACTTTTAAAAATATCACCTATGCTCTCGGGCCATATGAACAAATTATACATCATAGCAGAGATACCAGTTAGACTCGATGGTAAATAGTAAATATAACCATTGCACTTTGATCACTTTTAAATTATGACAAACTTTACCTTGCCCCCAGGTCAAGCCCCCTCGCCCCAGCAAACCAGGCCCTAGTACTCCTTCGACCGCGCTTCATCTATTTATGACGTCATGAGAAAGCGGAAAATCAATGGCGCGCGCGCTCAAGGCAAAGCGAAACTGCCGCATAGCAAGAAGCTGAAAGGAAGTGAAACTCTGCCATGTTAATGCAGGTAAACAAATTCTTTTCAAGTAAAACCACAGTTTAAACAAACTAACGCAAATATTGTCTCGCAAGTCGTGAGAACATGAACTCAGAGTTATGAACTTTGGCCTTTTTGGGGAAACAAAACACAGGAACTAACTCCCGGTCTCCAGAGCAATTTGCTGGTACCCGCCCATGTCTACATCGGTTTCGAAATCTGATACATGAATTTTTTCACCATACTTTAGAGCAGTCACAAGACAGAGAAAACCATGGAAAGCAGCCATTATCAAGGTGAATTATCACACTTCAAATATTGAAAAATGTCTGTCCAAATAGATTGCCACTTGGAAAAATTTATGTTCTAAATGTTCCCCTGGAACCATGAATTGTTACAATTTAAATGGGGAATGTAAAACTTGTGAACAGAATGCTTTGTATTTTAATTACACTGTACGTGAGTGTTTTAACCAGTAATTTGCCGTCTTTTCGAAGGGGGAAAGGCATTTGGTGCTTTGAAAACGCAGCAGGCACAAACGTTGGATGAAATTAACAAGGTGCATACTAAATAAATATCGCTATCGAATATAGACAGCCTTTTATCCGTAAAACGTAAATATTTCTGCTATGCTTTGGTTAGAAATTAATAATTAAAACACAGTCTTCAACTGGTTGAGACAAATTTATGATAATATCTAAAAGATGTGCTGTAAGTAAAAAAGTTTAAGTAAATAATGGCTGAAATATATTAAAGTTGCCTTTGTACGCGAGGCGGAAATATAATTGTGCTGTAGTATTTCCAACTCATCAATGAAATTTTAATCCATACTTCAAGAGTTTCTTTGACTCTGGTGATTATGATGATGAAGAGGAGTACCCCGATCTCCAAAATTCACTCGAATCTTATAAAAGTGAGTTTGTTTGCTAGACAGTCTATTATTATAGAAACACACACAATGATCTCACAGCATGAGATTAATCTTATAGAAAAGAAATGTGAAATGTTTCACTATTGTTCTTACTTGTTCTTTTTAGAGCAATTTATGGAATTCGATGAAGATGATTCGGGTGATATAGGTTAGTTACATACACTTAATTTCTCCGTATGATTTAAATAATATATGTTTGTTTTTCTTGTATTTATATTGCTTGTAGTGGAATTCAATGTTTCAAATGAAATTATAACCCTGAATGAAATTTTATGCACTTAAGTGAATCTTCACTAGAGGAAACTTTGCAGTGTAATTCTCTTGTAATTAGACAGGGTATGGGGCTTACTGTACCTAATTTATTCTCATGCTACTTACATTAAGACATCATGGAACTAAAAAGAATGATGGAAAAATTGGGTCAAGCAAAGACACATCTTGAGCTAAAGAAAATGATTGCAGAAGTAGATACAACAAACTCAGGTATCAAGTGCACCTTACTTTAACGAATTTACTCTAACACCTAATGACTTTTCATCAAGCTGGAGCTTTTACTATGGGTTGACAAAACCATCTTTGATATCATAATTACTACAAAAGAACTCTCATGCTTTTGCAATATTTTTAGTTTGATTTTGTTGATAATATGTCTTAAAGACAACTCGTCAATTTTTATTTGTTCAGGAACTATTACTTATACTGAATTCTTGAGCATGATGCTGGGAAAGAAATCATCAATTTTGAAAAAGTGAGTGGAAGTGGATCTATAAACTTATTCAGTGATTACAGTAGGCTGCAATGTGTAGCGATTGAGTGGTGCTTCGTTCCAAAATAGAAAACCTAAATATTGCTTTATTTATTTAGGATTCTTATGTTTGAAGCGCTAGCTAACAAAAAGGATGAAATCCCGAAAGGACCCCCACCCAAACGTGACTTATCAAGCTTACCTTGACAAGTTTTTTTTACCTATGCAGTTCAAAAGAATTGCCAGAGGGAAAATGGACAGTTACTTTTACGCAAAGAACTTTTTCCTATTTTTTGCTACATTATATTACAATCACTAAAGACAATGTGGTTGGGAATGGAATAAATTCATATATTTTTGATGGACTTTTGTGATTAAAAACTTCGCAGACATATTTGGTGACTAGCATCCCAGCATAGTTTACTGAGCTGATAACGGTTGAGGTGAAATAGGCTTAATTCAACAGGTAAGACTGAACATGGTTTTCTACTATCTTGTATCCAAAACTTTACACACAAATCCATAGCAAATCCATAGCATGCACAACTTTACACACATTAGAAAACATATATTTTATTTCATAACTTGCTTAAATTCCATAGTAAGTGTGCTTGTACATTTTTCATGCATAGAGAAATGGCTGCAGTTAGTTGACATTATTACAATCATTCAGGTTTTCTATCGGTGCTATACTCAATATTTTAACGTCTCTATCAGCTTCAACATACAGTTTCAAACGTAAGCATTTGAAAGAAAATGTCTTACATGCATAACGATACAAATTCTAGTAGCTGAAAATATTAGTTCATCTTCATATGCCAAGAATATCCAAGGAATATAGCCAGATGGAAAGCACCAGGACTGTCGGGATATCTCAGCAGAGTAAATCAAAATAATCATACAATAACTTCGTGTGAGACGCATTCAAAAGTTGTTCGCTGTTTGAAAAAACCATGGAAATCTTGACATCAAAACCATTTCACACCGTAGTAACCATGATACTGCCATTTATACACTGTTAATTCACACATCTGAACTTGTTTTGAAATGTACCACAGTCCAGCTTATTTTCTTCAGTGCACTTTATTATATTCTAGAATCACTAGTCGTTCTAAATGATATATGATCGATCATATCAACCATATCATTCCCTGTTCATTGTATCAATGTAAATGCAGTCTTCTCTATTAAATAATATTCCCAAATCTTGAATGTATTAAACTCCTTCCTTGCGTCTTGCATAAGCTCCTAGACACGCGCAAATTCCCATGATTCCGATAAATAAACCAAGGATCAAAGCTATAGCATCTCCAGCATCAAATGCAGCCACTGGCTGAGCAAAAATCAGCAAAATCACGGCAAAAATAAGAAAATAATTCCAACATCCACCTACGATTTTGTTGTTCGCCATTTTGTTGCAAATGAACATGAGCTTATCATGTGATTACCCTATATCCCATCATGCTTTAAGAAGCCAGTCGCTGACCTCCCACGAAACTGGAGTAATATATTTTGCGTGTTCTTTTTTCACCATTTCCATTGTAGTCGCTTTGCCCGCGCGGACATATTTAAACATGAACTATAGCTATCAGCCGCTATCATCGCATGGATAAAACTGTCCGCTCAAGTCACGCTGGGAAAGCGGCGCCAAGAAATAAGCGCACAAAAGATGAACAAAAAATAAAAGACAGATTTTCTCAACAAACCTTGCATCTTTATGAACTCTAGCTTACGTCATCTTCCAGGTTTTGGTAGTTTGTATTTGCCACTGACACACAGAAGTTCTCCTTGTCGTACTTTCTTCTCAAGAAACCGTTTCAAATCATCGACATTACATTGACTAGCGGTTGGTCCACTCATAGCAAACATACGCAACATAGAGTGAATTCTTTCCAAGGGAAGGCTGTCCAGATTTGTAAGCATTCCTACTATGTAGGACCAGAATATCTGAATAACAATACCATGATTACCTCTTAGTCACATCTTGCATGCGCAGTCAAGTCGAAAGCTCTCTGAGCGTAGTCATATAATAGAACAGTGGTTCAAAAGAAAGGAAAACAAAAATTTGGGAGCCGATAATTCTTTCAGCTAATGGTTGAATTTCGAATGACGCAGGTCAAATCTTACAGTCTTATGGCATATCAAAGATGCTATCTCTATGATACAGCTAGGACACAGGATTCAAGCTGTATCTAGAGCTTTAAAAGATTTGATTTTATCAACCGACCTGTAATTCTCCTTCTCTTTGATCTTGTGAAGTCGCCATTGCAGATTCACCCTCTGGATCAAAAACGATCTCTAAAATAATCGGATAAAGAAATAAAACAAATTGTGAAATTCTCAAAGTTATTAAAAATGTTTCTATTGTCTGAAAAAGACTTTTTGGCCGATCATCTCGATTTGTATTGTCTACAATTTGCTCAACTTCATTTTCCAACAGCACAAAGAAAAACTTTTCACTAAAACTGTCATATGGCTCCTTAATTGATAGCTATACTAACAAAGCGCACCTTGTAAGTCTTCGCCGGCGCGATTTTTCTCCAGAACAACATAAACGTCTTCACTTTCCAATTTTAAGACACCCTGACCAAGCCAGTAACTCAGGCAACGACGTAACATACTGCTGGGCATATGCATCGCCGTACATAATTCATCTAGACTCCACCGTGCTAAACGAAATCAAACAATACCACATGAAGTATAGCTTTTGCCTGTAAACTTGTGCACGTGAATGAATTTATATTAAAACTTGTACATCCAAATCTAAATTATCCATAACAGACTTACACTTCTGTTGAAAATACATGATGGTTGCCGCACGCGCCGGGGAGACTGTGAATGATAATGTGCGATCTTCTAATTCCAGTTCCAATTCGACTAAACCCAAATGAGGCTTCCATTGCAAAGTACGCGATCCTTTTAACGATTTGAACTGCTCTGTATAATTCTCCAAGGAACTGCAAGAAAAGATCAATGCAGAATAATCAAGAACTGTTCGTCAAAAACAACCAGCTTATTTACCATGTTTTGCAATATACAAGACCTAGTCTCGTAGGAATGGGATGAAAAACATATAATAATCAAGGGAGAATAAGCTTGATTTGCTTGCTCTTATAAGAGAAAAATATTCACTGCTTTAGGAAGTATAATGAGACTCAGCTATTAAAAATGTTACATTACCCTGTATTCAATTGAAACATACCTCTTCACTTCTTTTGGTAGCTCTAATTTTTCTTCTCTAAACGTCGGCCAGAACACGTTGGATAAAATCATACCATGAACCTCGATCTCAGGCTGAAATATAAAAGTACTTCACTTATACCAATTTTTGATAATCATTTCACAAAAGAAATTCATCACTGGTGATCACAGATGAAGACATCACACATGAATTATGAAATAGATGAAAACTAGGAGTTGATAAAATTGATAAGTCAAGAAGAACTGTAACAAACCTTTTGTTCGGATGCTTCAATTTTTGAGTGAATATTTGTGTTAATTCGTTTCGAGTCGGCAACATCTTTTAACATCACTTCACAAAATTGTAGATGAGTTTCACCAAATCGAAGTTTGAGAAGTTCCAAGTAACGAAGCTGTGGAGAGAAATATTTTAGTATCTTACTATACATGCAGTAGTTTTGAATGTACTCATAAACCCATAAAAAATTGAGAATATGTTTGTTTTGTTTGGTCATATGAAGTAGTGACGGGCACTTGGGAGGCCAGGGGTTGCTTAAGCCCCCCACCCTATTATTTCGAAGGAATGTACCAAATAACAAATATTACAGCCATTTAATGTAATTGCCATATTAAGGTTTGAATTCTGTTGCTATATTTGAACCCAGATGGCACAGTATGCATGTACATTAACGAAAACAAATGTCAGTTTTCCGTGACCATGCTGCAGTATATCTTTAAAATTTGGCTTTGCCCCCCCCAAAAAAAAATTTAATGAAGTGTCCGCCATTGATATGAAGATATAAAGAACCTCTGAACATGACCACCATTTACTGCCCTGTCGAATTTACTGAAACCTAGTTATATACAAACATTACCTCTTTAGCTATGTCATAGTTAAATGAAGATAAAATACGATCAGCCAGAAGTGTTCGATATTCAGAAACAAAGAGATCTCGGCTGCCATATATATTCACCAACATACTACACATAAAATAGAGATATATTTTACAATCACGAACCATGACTCCCATCACTATCACACCAGCAACAACACCAAATAGTAGATTGTGGACATGAGGATTCTGTATCGCAGTAAATATACAGTGCACAATGATATTGTTATGTCTTGTACTTTCATCTCTAGTTCTCTACCTTATAATATCAGAAGATTTCCTCGTTCTTGATGGTTTAGCTATAGAAATAGAAAATATTCAATCAACACTTGTGAAGTCAGTCCAGTGTTGCTTATAGATCAGTACTCACATGGATCAGCATCTATTGGATCTGGCATCCAGTCCTCTCCATCCTCCTCATTATCACTGTCCAGTGGATATGCATCTTCTATTGTTTTATTCTCACCTTGTAACAGTTCCTGGAAATGAAAAGAAAACGATAACTTCATCACACCAAGAAAAGTTGCCTTCGCTATGCACAAAAGGATAGAGCAATTAATTTTCTAAAATCCATGGACTAACTAATATGCTTTCTACCTCAGCCAATTCTGAACTGTTTTCATCGGTCAAACTTGTCACAATACAGCGTACTGTGTCATCCCGAGTTCTAAAATTCAACACATGGAGATCGAACAACAAAACCAGAACTGAATCATCTCCAGTAAAAGACCGATTCACCTTAGATAAGCTTTCACAGGTTCACAAACATTCTCCAGTATAACTCCAGAAGGATCTAGAACTCGTAATGCTCGTATGGATGACACATACTGTGTCAAAATGTCAGTGGTTTCTGCTCCAGGATGAAGCAGCCGAGTTTCAAATCTAAATCACAGACAGTATATATCAACAACAGATAATTTACAAGTAATTTCACCAATGAGAGCCTCCATGGGACGCTGCTTTAAGCAACCCATATCTATACACTACACAGAAACAAACTAAACTATGAATAATAAAAAAACCGGATTTAGCTTTAACTATACCAAATTACTGTTTACTTACGATGACCGAAGACAAGCAATAAGATGTTGACGTAGGTCCGTCTTCTCCAAACATGTCTATAACATAAATGCCACAAGACTGGGTGTTTAAAGCATGTTTAGCATAAACAGCAGATAAGTTTAAAATAGACATCATATCTTTGACCACTTGAAGAAAAAAATGAAGTTTCTTAACTGAGAACAATAATATTTGAAAGTTTTAAAAGATGCGTGTGAGTGTTTTAGAATGCTGACTTATCTAATGTTTAAGATAAACAGGCTTCAAACAACCAGCCCCAGCAGTATAAGGTAAATTCATAATTTAAAGTTTCTCAAAGGCAAGCAATGTTTAAATATTTACCTTAAGATCTTCCAAAGCTTTCAGAGAATCAGGGTATTCCACAATGATTGCAAACAACTCTTCAATTCTAATACATATGTTATAGATAAACAACACTGTCACTCAGATATTAAGATAAAAAATGCTAACTATTGACTATTTAAGGGAGAATTTTATACACCACCAACTAACCTAAGTTCTGCATAAGTTTTATACATGAAGTATTCCAGTCTTGGTGTCCATGACTCAACAATGCTCACATCAAAATCATGGATACTTGAGCCTGACAAAAACAATTGAAAAATAATTAATGAATACTGTATCATTAGGAAAAACAAAATGAAACAATGACAGAAAGTTTTGCATTAGAAATTTGAAACGAAAATTAATTAGAAACTGCTTCCATGCCTTCAGGAGGTAACACTAGTCTCATCCAAACAAAAACGACATCATTCAACCATTCCATCAACGAAGATAAAAATGTCTCATCAAATTCTCCTTTGCATGTCTCTTCAATTCTGGTTTTCACCTTCCAGCAAAAAAAATGAACAGAATAACAAAACATTGGTTCTTTGATCTATTGAACAGCAATGTACTCCTTCAATTACAGACAATTTTGATTCTCAAGAGAAGACTTACATATCTCAGCAGAGAAAACATACCTGAGTGTGAATAACAGAAACAAACGCGTCGCTGCACACTTTCTTTAAAACTCCCAGAGAATGTAACATTGAGTTCCACAAACAGAAATTATCCAGGAATTCACGACATTCACGATTGTTCTTGCCGCATCCTTTGTAATTCTCATCTTCAACACTTTCTAAATAAAAATAATTATTCTACAGTTAAACATCACCTGGTGTTCATTAAAAGGCTAGTAAAATGGCAAACATCAGAGTAACAATCCAGTAAAACTGCCATGACACTGAGTTAAATTACACTAACATATACTTGCATGAGTTTACCTTCTTCTTCAAAAGTTTCATCATTTTTTCTTAATGCCTGGTGTGCTTTAAAAGCTTTGAAGTAATAATCTTTCACTGCAGATTTGAAGTTTTCAGACTGATTCAAAAATACTGTGACTCGAACTATTGAAGCCATATTTTCTTCTAGTTCTCTAAAATAAACAAATGAAAGAATTGAAGAAAGTTAATTAGCAGGATAAAACAGGCTATTCTAAAAGTTAAACTATGAGTAATCATCAACACACCCCACCCATATAATTTTTACAAATCAATACCTTCGAATGTCCTTATTTTTCTCTGCTAGCACACAAAGACTTGAAACAGAATTTTCAAAACACTGAACCATTTCATATAAGCTTCTCACACTGGATAACAAATCAACTATTGTGATCCCATCCTGTTGAAAGCATACATGGAAAGAAAGCAATGTAAAAATTTAGTGGTTGATGAGCAGGCTTTTAATTATTTTTGCCAGAGCAATTACCCTGCCTTTATTTTGTGACATATCTTGGTGTATACTCACACGCTTTCAGCAACAGTGAAGTCTACGTATACAGGAGACAATGATGCCTCTACGACACAGAATAAAGATCTATACAGAATGGTCACTTGTGTCAGAGCCTTTGAGGTTTTTGTGTCAGCACATATTGCATTATGCATGTTGTCCGCCATTAGCCCCGGCCAGTAAACTACACGCATTGTGGTTGTGCACGGCTGGCCAACAACATGCACACGTTGCATGCTGAGTGACCATTCTGTACAGATCTTTACTCTTTGTCTACAATGTTAAAAATATTACCTTGAAAGAACTCCAAAATTTTGGAGCTACATTTTTTCTCATCTTTTTTCCAAATTGCTCTGAAATATCAGATATATGGGTACATAAGTTGACTTGAGGAACATCATTGACAAAAGCATAATATTTCTAGTATTGGTCTGGTGCACTTACAGGGTCACAGCCAAAGGGGAGAAAGGGAGGGTATGGTCCCCCCCCACAAATTACTCAAGAACCATTCTTTAATATGTCGAGAAACGGCTAGAAAGTTATTGGGGAGTATCTCGCTTTGAAAATTGAAACTTTTCCCAAGGGAGCATATCCCCTGACATACCTAAAACGTATGCACCCCCCCCCTGAAAAATCAGGCCTTGGCAATGCTCTGTGCACTTACCCAAAAACCATTGCTTTAGTTCATGTATCAGGAAAACTTTCACTTCTGTTGAATTGCAGCAAATTTCATTGAAAAACTTCAACATTTCTTTTGCATCTATAAACCCATAAATAATCCAACATTATTATTACTAATTGCCCTTAAACAAAGGATTGGCTTAATTTCTTTGACAAGCATAGTCCCATTAAGGAGTCAGGAACAGTCTCTACCTCGATCAGTCAATGCATTAGGACTAAGGCATTCTGTCAGCTTTTTCCAAACTAAATCGATTGATTTTACAGCCGCCATATTTGTTTACGAAATCGCGAATTTTCGCGCGCTTCGACCGGCGTTTTACTTCATTTTGTGTAAATATAAAGGTCAAGACACACCAGACGCGTTTCGGCAGCGCGACGCAATTTTCCGACTTTCATTTACTGTTAAGTTTCATTCTGGTTGAAATTTTTCAGATATTCAAAGGCAATGTAATATTTTTAGCTATTTAGTCTACATATCTATTAAAATTCCTTCCTTGTACACATTTTTTGGCTTTCAAAATCTAAAAAATCGCGTTGCGTTGCCGAATCGCGTCCGGTGTGTATGGGCCTTAACAGAGACCGACTTGGTTGGACACTTGACTTTCCAGTGAAGAAAACCGTTCCGTTCATCTATCAATGTTACTGTCGCAATGTGGGTGATAGACGTTTGGAAAAATGTACCATTTCAATAATATTTTGATGTTGAAGCATTTACCCAATTTTAAAAGGTATTTTGTTCTCAAAAAACCGAAACATTCCGGGGCGCGGTCCCTCTTTTTCTTCCAGAGCAAAACTTCATTATATCAGTATGAAGCAAAATTTTACTAATGCAAAATAAGAGAATAAAAGGAAACGTCTAAAAGTTGACTCTAGGTAAAAAACATTAGGCAGTTTTTGAAAGTGAACAACAGGTGGACAGAAACTTTGAAAATGACATTCAAACGACACTAAATAAACATGACAAGATTTACCAAATGTTGCTTAAAAGTGTGCTTTGACAATGTCCAAAGCAGTTGCATGTATACGTCAGACTAATTTACTCTTTGCAAAACTACGGCGTGACCACATGACCACATTGTTGTGCGCGTTCCTGGGCACTAAGTGTATCATTGCTGCTGAGAATGATCGCATGCTCAAAGTCGGTGAAAATGAATAGCAAGCATATTCGTTGCACCCACTGATTCAGTGATTGTGCCGTATTTGCTTTGCATCGAGCAATCAAAGATCATTTGTTGACTTAAAATAAGACATAATTTCGAAAACATCTGCTAGTTTCGCTTTTGTTTTTTTGGCAAAATTTGTTTTTTAAATTTTACACGTGCTTTTCATTTTTGAAAATTGAGATAAAAACGCGAGGAGTAGATAGCTTTTTGTCTCTGACTGCAAAAACACGAGTACCATTGAGACCACTAGTCTACTACAACATATTACAGAGAGTCACTTGATTAGGAATGCGAAGACGACTGTAACGATTTGTCGATGAACGTCAGGCATTCCTATAGCTCACCAGCAAAAGCTCAAAGACAAAATACTGATTTGGAAAAACGGAATTATTACGGTTTGTACAAGAAAATCCGTAAAATAATGTTGCAAAACAAACTTTCTTCTTTTCAGTAAAATCGAGTCCAAAAACGACACTCCGCTCTCTCCATTTTGTTTTCCATTTCAAAGTTTTCGTCTGTTGATGTTTGTGTATGTCAAATCCCCGCAAACAAACGAAATCAAAAAGAAAACCAAAACATCACCTTTTATATTTAGGATTAAAAAAAAACTTTTTTGTCCATTCATTTCACTCAACTGCGCAAATCTTGCTCCACAGCAAAAGAGAATAAAGTTTGGTTTAAATTTTTAAAAAGAAAAACAGTAAAAAGTAAAGTGCCGCTGTTTTTAGTTCACCGTTTGTAAATATTGACTAAATAAGCTTGCATTTAAGGCCAAAATGTCATATCTTTAAAACACCGCTATTTGTTCCGGGGGGAGTGCACTGAGACAAAACTCACTTCTTAAGATAATCAGATTTAGAATGGTGTACGTACGTTAGCAAGGGAAAGACGTGAAGGACAATATCAGATATTGCATAGCAATTATATTGTATGCTATACTAATTATGTTGGATGAAAAATGTTCACATCGTTACAAAAAGGAAAACTATCGTAATGACCCCCTCTCAGGTAAGCGCAACATTTGAAACACATTAAAACTAGTTAGGGTTTTAACGACCTAAATGAAAGCGTGTGTCAGGCTTACGCAAGTTCTGATTATTATGTAGAAATGAGATTTGTCTCTTGTTGTGCCAAAAGAAACTTGAAATAACACTGATGTAGATACAGCATGTTTTATTACACAGAGTACCACTTATGTTGCAGTAATATTTGTCACAGGGCAGAGAATGGTGGTCAACCTCAGAAGTTTATACTCTTTAAAAGAGCGAGGAAATCCAAGTGCTATTATTGTCTTCACTACATAAACAAGACTATAAATGAACGTATAATCAAAAGAATTAACATCATTTCGGTCTCATGATAACCACAAGTTGAATGGAATCTGTACATATTGTTCTCGAACAGTGCTTTGGCTATTAATCGTCATGAAACCTAGCTCTGTATCGACTTGATGTGAAGTCAGTTACCATGTACCACAGTTGATGAATTTAACCATCGATTTCAAAATTATGCTGCTTCAGAAAATATATACAGTTTATATATAAACAATTTCATTTATGATATTTGAACACTAATCTAACTAAGATTTCAAGTCGTCAGTTTTTACTATTTCCCAGCTCATTTTTCAATAAAACACAGTTTGTGTTATGATATCAAGATGGCGCATGCATGAGATTGCAATATTAAACACATTGTAACGAGGAGGCATGCCAAATTTTGTAATGTACAAAGCAATATCGACACCATTGTGTGTTGTACTTTGTACAAAAGAACGGAACCACCTTCATTAGATTTACATACAACAGCGCAACAATGACTCAATCATTCGCTTGGCTAGGATACAACTACAACATTTAATCATACGAAACATCTCCGAAAAATACCTTTCACTAAAACGATGAGTTTTTGTTGCGTGGATGTATGGATGACAACTGTTTGATACACAAGCAAACATTGAAAAAATGCGACTAAATACACCCTGTACGCTAAAGTAAACTTTGTCACATCCGACAACGCAAGATGATCCAATACAACGCATTGATCATGGTATAGAAAAATGTAAATTGAAAAACTAACAATCCTTTTTGTAAGTTTACTATATCAGAAATAACAAACAACTCCTACACTGTGTGCTACACACTACTCTGGTAGTGAATTTCTAATTACGAGTTAGGTGTGGAAAGCAATTCACTACCTATACATGTACTCAAGTTATATGTGTGCATTCAATTATATGGTTATATCATCAGACAGGAGGTTTGACTTAAAAAGTTTCTCATCATACTTGGGTCTGTAACTTCATCACG
>JAODVQ020035927.1:0-10153 GCA_025400075.2 Phenganax stokvisi
GGGAACTAATACAGTGCTCAACACTGAACTACTTCACTCTGATATTTCTTCCAAACTTTTCAGAATGTAGAATTTCCAAAGGAAATATTCCAACTTTGACCACAGAGAATTTTGTAGTGTAAACCGGGCCTTATCCAATGGCCGACGCGCATGGCAGCCTTTTCTAAGCATGTTATCAGTTATCTATACAATCTCCTGCAAAAAAGATATGCAAATATAACTATGAACTGCCGTTTACAGAACCTCTAAAATAAGAGCAGAAAAAAACTATTGGTGCTATTCAGTTTAAAATAAAGACTAGCTTATTAAAGTGTAAGTTGTAAGACTGTTCAATTAGGGCAATAGTAAGCGAATTAGTACATGTGACAACAGAGTCCATAGTCCATATTTTTGCACAGTTTAATCTTATTTAAAACGAACCTTGAATAATTTCTGCACAATTCTAGCATTTCGTCATTGTTTTGTATTTCCTGAAAATGAGTTGCAAACGTTTGAATGCTTTCTGAAACAAATTTGACCCATTCTGACTTCAAAACTTCGCCACGTGAAGAGCACTCTTTGTCAGCCATATTGTTATGAATGCTTAATACTTCATGAAAGCATGAGTTTTTCAAGTGCACTGCAAGCACCACGTGCTCTACATGAATGACGCACGTGAAAATCAAGTTATCCCAGCCTGCATTTATATCTATAGTTGTTCTTCACAAGCAACATTTATCTTTCAATATCCCTAACATCTACGGTCCTCGTTTTTCAGTTAGCTGACCAGACGTGGGCCAGCCACTGGGCCAGAACCATAGCCAGAACGGTGCCCCGTGGGTTGCCTGCGAGTCTTTCGACCCTCATCAAAATGTCGGATAAAGAAAGGCAAAATTCTTGCAAAAATACCAGTTATAATGCTCAAGAATTGTAATTTATTTACAATTTATATGCAACGTAATTTTAATGTTGTGTATATTCTATGCATTAAATATATCTATTTCAAGTAGCTTTTTTTAAACGAGAATTGTTGATCTACAACAATCGAAAATGCCCATGTAGTATAACTCCAAAAAATATTTTAGTTCCTTGGGCAGTAAAGGTTTTGCAAATTTTTGTCTCTATGTTCGTGCTCCTTGGAGATAAGGTTTTGAATCTTGGCCAAAGTCTAAACTGTTCAAACTTCGTGTGCTGGCAAAGTTTCCAAACCAGATCAAACAATACTTTTGTACTGTACGTTTGGCGCATCAATAACGTCCTTTTCTTGCTGTGGCAACAACTACGTGTACATTTTTGCCATTAAACCGAGCTTACTCGTTCCAGCTCATCATCCGAGCTTACAACATCACATAGCGTCACTTCGCCTTCGCTTGTAATACTTAACAATCTCCATTTCATATTTCCCGTCAAATTCGGCGCCATACCGGAAAAATCCGATTCGTACCGTTCATTATCATTAAAACGAGGCTGTGGGTTCTCTGTGAGACATAATTTCCCGGGGGATACCTCACAAGTTCTATCTTCACAAGGTCTGACGTCACATAGCACTTCCCGTGGTGTGGGCAGGTCAGCAAAGTACTTCGAATTTAACTGTTTTGTTTTGAATGTAAAAACCACGCAATTTGCAACGAAAACCATGATAAGCAAACACAGAAAACTCAATAACACAAACATGACGATTTCCATAGAGTTCAAGGGCCTTGTTTCTCTAATAACAGTTGAATTCCGCGCTGGTGACACCGAAGTTAAAGCCAAAGTGGGTTTTGGGACAGACTTCATGTACTCGTGAAGTCTTGCCCAAATACTAGGTAATTGCTTAACGTTCTTAGCCTTCGATTTTGCCTCATATTTCGAAGCACGTGAACAATAGTATTTTTTAGGTAGTATTCCAAGCGAACGATATCTTTTCTCAATCATCAATAAATCCCGTTCAACATGTGAGGCAATATGTTGCAATATATAACATCTACCGGGGCCTGACATTGATTTAAAATATTTCACAAGGTATTTTGGCAACGAAGCTTGCAACTTGTAGGTTTCCAATGCCGTCAGTCTACTGTTCCGATTACGCATGCGCATATAACGTGAGTTGAATCTCTCCCCATGAGCTCGCCAGCCAATGACTTCAGCTTGAAGGTAACTATGGAGCACTGATCTGTTGATATCGTCAAATGACGCCACAACTTCGTCACCGTCTATTACCCGATAGTCTCCCGTAGACGACCGAGAATACAGTGAAAATGTAATAATGGCAACAGAGCCGTCGACAATAGGTTTATCATGGCATTTGACCAGGAACTGGTGGACTGGAATGACCGGAACTTTAGCTCCGTGTTCATTTCTCCTCCAAGCTGTCACAAACTCTGATATTCGTCCAGACTTTGATATATAACTCAGATACAATGTTGGGAGAATTTTCTTAAATCTTTCCAACCAAACGTCCAATGGCATTGCCTTACGTATCCGGATTCCGAGTTGCACACGCGTGTTCGTGATCACCTCGCGTGCATTCGCGTCCACACATTCTTTTGTGCTGTCCACGAGGTTTAGTTTCTCGTTCAGTTTCGATATCGTTTGTGCCAGTATTTCTCGCGTGAGCTCCTCACGTGGCGCAAAAGTGACGTCAGAGATTATTTTGCATTGGAATGCAAGCGGAAGAGTGTTGAATAATCTGCAAGAATGTACAATAATAGTGTAAAAGTTACTCAAAAGAATAGTTAGTATTGTTCTAGTTCGGAGAAAAATAGAAAAAAAATACTCTAGGCACCTTGAAAGGTAGTAATTCGTTGCTCGATTCATTCCCGAAGTATTAACGGCAGATCTCGAAGATAGCGTCACTGGAAAGCAAGGTAGATGTTGGTAAGGCACGGTATTCATATATTCTTTCATCTTCAAGGACTCTCCAGAGTCTTCTAATATCGCTGTGAGAATGGTGCATTGCCGGGATACTGAGAACTCGCTGATAGCGTGGAACATGTGGGTACGAAACTCCAAAATGGGACACTGTTCCCGAGTACGATTTGCCGGTCGGGGCAAGATATTTTCTTTGGCATTGGCCTTTCCTAGCGAAATATAAGAAAAAAGTCAGAAAAAGTAGTAGATTGGTGTAGTTCAACTTGTCTTTCAACGATTTTGACCATTGCAAGACATGCTTCATTGCAAAATAATTTGTGAAAGAGTTTTCGGAACAGATACATGAGTAACAGTCAAATACAATCAGCATTAGATTGTTATTATCGATGTAGGTCGGAAACGTCAAAGCTATCTTGTTACTGGTTTATTAAAAATGTTTATCAAATGTTAAAATGAATACTTCGGCACTTTAATATCAAGAAAAATATCACAAACAGCACTTAAGGTACTTGAACGAAGAAATCGCACGTTTTACATCAGCAAGATCAATTGAGACATTTTGAGTGTCTCAATTGACGCGTGGAAACTATTCAAACGACATTTTTTTTATCTTTTGAAAAACCGAGGTAATTATCTGTAGACCATAGCAACAACATTGGTAAACATGGGTAAACATTTTTTCTCGTGAATTCTTTTGGTGCTGCATTAAACATCTGGAAAATAATGGTGAAAATGTTTCGAGCGAATGACAGTCCCGATGGGAAATAGGGTCAAATGAAAAAAAAACTGAAAATTAGATCGGAATGAAATTCATTTCTGTGAGTGGATAAACACAACTTCTTCGGGCCATTCCTAGGAACCCAATCCACATTTTTGACCAACAACTTGAATTTGGCATCGAGAAGGTTTAATCTTCTTACTGGTATAACTCAATGTATCTTACAGTAATATAAACATAGACAGCGATAAATTCGGATAATACTTTTCAGGTTTTAAGTCTTCAATCAAGCAATCAAATATCACAAAAGCTTTTATGTAAGATTTCACATTTTTTAGATGGAAAGCTTTTCAAAATAAACATTACGTTCAGAGCAGTGGTTCAGAGAAAATTGTTTGAATGTTAAGCTTTATTGGACGACTTAACATTGACCTTCAAATGGTTCTATTAATAGACTAGGTCGCAGATCACCAGCAGAATGCAAGATACTAACCAGGCACCTTTAACTTTGTCATAGCTGTGAATTTTGGAAGAAATTAGACAACGCACCAGGATGGACTGGTGACAGCTGCAACTAATCTTGACGCGCACAAAGTAACGGTCCAGTGCTGAAGGGTTGTAATTTGCGCACCTTAATCGTAAGGGTATAAGTTTCCTATATAAAGTTGGTCGCGTCCTTTGAAGTAAGTCGGAAGTATGAGCTAACGATAGACAAAATGCGGCACACGAAAACAAAAAAAAACAAAACAAGATGACTGATTGTAATTTACGCATTTAGCGAACAAGATAAGAGAAGCGTGCTCTTTGAAGCGGCGTAACATTGTGTAAACGGCGCGTTCACGCCTCCCTGGATTGATGTAACATAAACACGACACAGCGAAAAGTGTTTACATTAACCTGAGCCCGAACTTACACTTTCATAGAAATATAGCACTCGTCTGTTCTACATATACGCCGGTAAATAAGCGATTTTAAAGCGAGAACGATGAAGACATGGATGCGAGAAGATAACAATCAGGCGGTGAAGTTCGGATCTCAAATAATTTCCTGTCTTGAAAAAGATTGTTTACAAAGTGCCATCCTGTTTGCTCGAGGGAGCACAGCAAGATTTTTCCATGGGTAATGAATCATTTCGGCAAGTCGAAATCAACAAGAAATGCAGAAAAAGTTTGGAAAGTTTTTGAAAGCTTTTTAGGAAATTTAGTTCACGTTGCTTTTAAAGCTCGATATGAATTATAGGACAGTGAACCTCCGTAAATGCAGAGATCAAAGGGACAGAGTCAACGCTCACGCAAAATGTCTGTACGGTGTACTACAAGCAGAGTACAACACAATACAAAACACCACAGTGCAGTACAGCTCAAGACATTTTTAAAATGAGATTACCATTGCAACATATCAGTTTTCAAAAAAACTCAGCCAAATTTATCTAAAATAATGTTAGCAAAAGTCCCCAAAGCTATTTCAACATACGAATATCAGAAAAAGTCAAATATGGATGTTTGTCGTCAACTTTGAAACATATTTTTCCCCACCAATAAACAAGAATTTCGTTTTATCTCGTCTTAACCCACGCAAGTTGTAAAGTAATCATTCATCAAACGTCGTAGCCTACGATTACGGAAGCTTAAAGTGGCTGCCAAATGGATAAATTTCCGCCAATTTTCACCGAATGGAACATCCTTTTACAGAATTGCGAATGCAAGGGAAAAAGATTTAGAATTTGCTACGAGCGAAAGACACAGGAAAGTGTTTTCAAACATGAATAGTTTCTCGCCATTATTTATAAGACTTGTCAACAAAAACGAACGGAGCGCTTAAAACCTTATTGACTTTAGCATTTTGCGGTTCAATTGCGAAGCGTGCGCTGATATAGTTAAAAGCTCTGCGAACTAAAACTATTCGTATTCCATCGTTTATCCACACCGAAAAAGGATAATGAAAGGCCACATTATTGAAAAGTACACAGAAGCATCGCTATTTAATTCGTTTGTAAACAGTGCACCTTTACGATCACGAAAATAGACGCGAGCCGAAACGGTTTTTACGCTAATTCACCGTAATTAGAACGTTCTGTTTTCATAATTAGTTCTAATTAATTAAACTTTTGACCTACCTACATTACAATACAATAGGAAGGAAATTATGCATGGGACTAAATGCAAAGCTAGCTTTCTCGTCTGCTTCATCGCTGGAGATCTCCTGTGAAGAAAACAGTCAAGCAATTAGTTCATAAATTCTGTTGTAAAAGTCCGACGGAGATGAACAAGTTTCCTTTGACAAGTTTCATTAAGCTGATGTGCACGCCGAAAGTCGAAAACTTTTTCCTTTGACAACTTGTCTTGTTCGAAAGCTTGTGATACAAGCTTTTGTACAAGACAATTTGCTCTATGGTGCGACTGTCAGAGAATTTTTTTCGTGGTACACACGAGTGGAATCGTCAAAAAGTGTGAAATTTCTACCCCCAATCGTGCCAATTTTCTTAATCTGTTCACGGTAACATGACGAATTTACATCATGCTGTTTCTGTAATTACAAAACAGAGAAGTACTAAATACTATAAGTTTTTATTCCAACACAGAGATAAACCACAAGTTGACCATAATATAATTTTGTCCAGTGATCAAACCCAGGTATCGTGAACTTCACAAATTCCACTACCCTCGAAAATCGTGCCTCGATCCACGATATTTGTGCAAAACAAAAGTTTTACTTCAAATTAATATCTGTCGGGATCTTGGCAACTGACGTACACGAGACACTTAACTGCCGAGGAAATTTCAAGCGAAAAGATACGTCTCCGCGCCGCTCTATCTGACTAGAGTCTGGAGAGATGCATTACGAAGCAGGTGATAACAGACAAAGATATGGCATCGACTTGTGAGAAATTAATTACAAGAGCGCGAGCAGCTGAAACACGCAACGCTTCAGCGCAAAACACAGTTTGCTAAGCAAAGTTTGAAGAATTTCGCGTGCGCACTATAAATACCACTTCGAATAAATTGCACGCTCTCGCAAGAGGCGGCCGAACTTATAATCCCGAAGTGTGAAGCTTTACACGCGCTTTAAATTCTTAACCAATTGCGCGTTTTTTGAGAATAAATTGCCTGTATTTTGCCCCAAGATGGTTCGAGTTTCAAAAAGAGAACTATTTAGCCAATTATTTCAGCATAATAGTCAAATTCGAGTTATACACTAATTTTGTCAATCCACAAATTTCCACCAGTTATAATAAGACATTCGTGTCTTTATTGTCGCGGAAGTTTCGCGTGTGTGGTAAGGTAAGGTGTATCTATTTGCTTATACACCCAGCTAGGCATTTGTATAAACAGAAAGCAATTTTGCGCCAAACTGCGCCAAACTTCTAAAAATTCTCACAGAGATAGCAAGACAAGTTGTTATCATATCTCATTACACATAAGCTTTGAAATGAAATATTATAGTATGCAATAATACTATTGAGAATCAGAGTAAATAACAAATCTCGCAGTAGTTTTCAAGTCGAAACTACACCCCAGCTGGTAGCAATTTTGGAAAAACACTTCAAAATGGCGCATGTCACAGTCATTAAACACTAAAACGGTTCAAAACTTGTCACGCACTTCACGCTATTTTTAAACCGCAGTACCATCTCGACGCATGGGTAACAAATGGTCGTCACTCAAACGATTATCTAAAATTTCACCTGCAACGGTCAAAATATCACGAAATACTTAAGAATTAACCACTCCGGCAACAGCAACATTTATATCGATATTACTACTTTTAAACGATTTTATACTTTTACTGCAACGCAATTTATATTCTTGAGTGGTGCAGGGTCAAAACTAGCTGTATAGGAGAAACGAGAACAAAACGCTGTAAAATGGACTTTTGAAATGAAAAAAAAACACGAAGAAACGAAAATGGAAGTTTTGCATTAGATCATTTCAATGCGAATCACGAAGTTCAACTGCTGCTGGCTCTGTGCGAGGTACTTTGTCACCATGGTTTTGAGACAGTAAAACTTATAACTAATTGCAGTCCGTATTTCGCTATGAACTACTACACCAATTTCTTACGCTAGTACCCATTTAACTATTCTGCAATATTTTTTTACAAAACTCACCAAAACACGTCGAAATGTTGTGGAATTGTAAATACAACCAATTCCAGACTATGTATTTCTTCACCAAATTTCTTAAAGCACGCGGTAATGTGGTATGCGATCAATGTGCGTGACCTCGGTCGATGTCTATCGCAAAATGTCGTGTTTACTCTAGTCGGAAACTCTTTATAATTCGACTGGCAAAAGCTCTAGTCTTATTGGTTCTTATTTGACAGCGTTGTACACAAAACAGGATTAGCACTCAAGGTTTTGAAGATTGCTCAAATGCGTCCTTATAATCAAAGTACCAACGCGCACAATGACTACCAACCACACTCCACCTAAAATTATTGCTTTTGTAAGATCACATATGGTTTGCATTCAATATCACTATTCAAGGTGAAGCCAAATAACGAATTTTTCATTTAACCTCTGAAAATGTTTAATTTCAAGAGCTTATTTCACAAAAAGTATCATATATCAGCTCTCACGGGAGTTTTCTTCAAAATGTACAAGACGAAAAACCGCCGGAAAGCTTTTCATTCGGAGAATAAACTTATTAAAGCCCAGACCAAAACGGAGTTACATTCTAGCAAATCCTACGTCATTCTATACGTACGATACGCCCGTGGAATAGACCACAGTATATGTGTGGTCCAAAACACCATTTTATTTTTAATAGTTTTCAAGATTTCATTTGCGTCAAATGATAAATTACGTCCCACATATATCCTGTACAATTGCCCTTGATTGCGACCTTTTGTAATGTACACTTCTTACCTTCAAAAGTTAGATCTTTATGCGTTGTCTCCGGAATATCCTCATATTCCAAAGAACAAATTTAGTTTCATTGATCTTGAAGAAAAGAAATTGAGTTACGAGAATGCTGGGATAGACAACTCATGCATCAATTCTCATCAAATTCACAAACTTTGCGCCAAGTTTCATTGAATTCTCTGTATTGAAAATAAGCGCAGCGCCAACAAGTGTATTTGTTTCTACATAAAAAAAGTTTTATTTGTTCGTTGAAATTTTCATCGGGTCACCTTGAAATATTGTGATTGTTTCATCAGCTGTCATTGTAGGGATATACAGAAATAAATTTTGATCGTGCGCCATAAACCAACAAATTAAACATTTTAAATGCCAAAGCAAATTTTTTATGCCTTATTTTCGTGATCCCTTTTGAAGATAAAATCATTATTAATCGATTCTTAATGATTAAAAGAATTTTAATATCACTGAACAAGAAAAACAAGTGGGTTTCCCTGAAAAGTATTGAACAACAGCAGATGGTGAACATCTTGTAATCAACCTAAGAAAATGATGTCAATTCTTGTACTTCTGCCTGCAGTAGTATCGTATGTGAAGAAAAGCGAAGAATACCACACAAATAAGTGATAATAAGTTTGATTTGCTCCATTGCTTTTTCTAGGGTATAAAATTAACCGTACTAACTAGCAAAGCGATTAGTTCACTTAGTGACTAATTAACAAACCAATTATACAAGAATGACTTAACAGGACACAGACTCAACTACATTTTGTATCTAATATAAAGTTTGGCAAGAAACCCATGAAATGTTTAAAATTCCAAGTTTATAATTCTTCTGTGACGATATAAACTTGCAAACTTGTTTCCGTGTGGGTTTAAATCCGTCGTATTGTTTTCTTCGCGTTTTTTCCTCAAACGTAAATAGTTGCATATCTTGTTCCGTTTCTACTCGACAGACGCAAAATCACTTGAAAAGTACGTTTTCTTTGCAAATTTGAGTGAAAGGAAATAGCCCCTTATACAATACTTGACAGTTGCAGATTTTGCCTTCAATTTTTAAAAGGAGATTCGATCAAATTTTCAATTGCTAACATTGCATGACTGACCATAAGATTTCTTCACCTTGAAGACTGTGCAGAAAGAGTCAACTGCAGTACGTCAATAAATGACGTATTTTCCTTACTCACTTTCAACAGCGCTTGTCATCACAAATTATGAACATGTCTAGTCGATTAAAGATTCCCATGAAACAAAGTATGGAAAAATATTGCCACACGAAATAAACAAAAGATAGAATAAACCATATCTCCAATGACCATGTCTTCAAATTATTTTCGTTCGTCAAAATTTCAAGGGTGTCACGAAATATATAAGTGTACTGCATGTACTCACATAAATCTTTTAATATTTGAATCATAAATATGTGAGAAATTCGTGTTCAAAAAGTAAATCTGGTTAAGAGGATCACGTCATTAATGTCGAGCCCCCACCACGTGCCATTAATCCATTAATTACAGATTCATTGTTAAATTTATCTTTAATGCCACTTGATAAAAACCGATTTCAGATGTTTGACAGTCATGCCATTCGAGTAAAAGCTTTCAAAAATCATAGTCAATAGAAGGATTGAAAGGTGGTGGCCTTGAAGCTCGATCAAATTATAGTCAATAAAAGCAGACTGTCTGAAGGCGTACCACATCATAGTCAATAGAAAGGGCATCGTCTAGAAGCTTGATTAAATC
>JAODVQ020036032.1:2511-19987 GCA_025400075.2 Phenganax stokvisi
TTAGGTTGAAAGAATGGACCAATTTTTCATTCAAGATGGTGTGAAGAATATTATTTTCTATTACCAGCAATCTGAGTTCATTAATGAACCAGGTATATCGTCAATGTTTAAATTTTGGAAGAAAAACCAACTGCTCACACAAACATTCTTTTTGCTTAAGTGGAACAAGTTCGTCTTGGTCCAGGAGGAGCTCAGAAAGTTCCCATCAAACCTTCAAAACCAAAACTTTTCCTTACTGATGGAACAAAGGATCCAATATATGGCATTTGTGTGTTTTTCATCAGGTCCAATTTGAGCAAGGCCATTACAAACGTGAATATAAACAATGTAAGAAGCTTGATGTTTCATTGTGGATTTGATGGCTCTAGCAAACCTAATGTCTACATGTTTTCTCTTTAAAAGTCTTCCTTCAAATCTCTTTAGGAAGTTAGTTTTGGCATACTGGATACACGAGAGGCTGGTCTTCTTCATGCATCCCAACGTCTTCTTTCAGACATCTTTCTTCCTGCTTTGACTAAAACTTCAAATTGGGGACAACTGTCGACGAAACAAGGTCAAGAGATTCGTCAGGAGTTTATAAATCAGCTTCAGAACTTTGTCTCCGTCTTGATAGCTGCTCAAGATAGTCTTGATGATACGGTTGTACTCAAGGAATGCGAGAGCATGGATCTAAGTCTGATTGCAACACCAACAGATTATATCAATGCGGCAAACTCAAGCGACGTTTTGCCAAAGATTGAAGAACTGATTAGTATCTGGATGAAACAAATTGAACAAGTATAACTGATGATGATAACACTCGTTCATCTTTGTCGCATAGATTAACTTTAATTACTCTTTCTCTTGGCGATTTTCTCGTCCAGGTGCTTGCGGAAAGTGAACAAATGAGAAAGGAAGCGGACAATGTTGGTCCAAGAGCCGAACTGGACTACTGGAAGAAAAGAATGGCGAAATTCAACTCACTGTTTGATCAAATCAAAGGTTTCGAATGTAAAACAGTCGTAGGTGTCCTTCATGCAGCAAAATCTAAACTTTTAAAGGTGCGATGATAGAAAGTATAAAAGCACTGAATCGTAGCTAAAGCACTGGATTAATAGTTACAAAAAGTTGTATTTATCAATACTAGGTGATCATGCTATAACGTGATGTTTACATTAATACTCCTGAACATCTTGCTCTCATGAACTTGATGTGTAGTATATTTCGTTGCTTAGAATTGGCGTGAACTGGACAGCAGAATTACGGAATACGCTAACGAAGCAAAAGACAATGTAAAGTTCCTGTACACTCTCGAGAAGTTTTCTGAACCTCTGTATAAAAATAACCCTGTATGTTCTTATGCCATTCATTGCAATCTTCTTGCGTTTTACATTCTTTTTTCTTGCCTTCTTAATTAGCCTTACTATTTCTAACTTACGTGCTGTAGAATTAGAATTATGATATACTGTATGGTTGAGTTTTGTGAAATTAATAGTATGCATTTGATGAAATACGTTAGGTTTTTCTATTTCTTTTGAAGGTGGCTATGTTTGATAGTATTCCTGGTCTTATCAACGCTATTCGAATGATCAATTCTTATTCTCGCTATTATAACACTTCAGAACGTATGACTGCGTTATTTGTCAAGGTATAGGCGACTGCACTAAACGTTATTATCAAAGAAAGCACAGTAAAAATTTGATTCCAAGTTTTACAATGTATCTCTTTAAGTTACCATCGCTGTTTTTCATATATTATCATGTGACCAACACATTGAGCGTGATTGGCTAATATTCTTTTTTTCAGATCACAAACCAAATGATAACAGCATGTAAGAACTACATCACAGAAGTCGGTTTCAAAACAGTCTGGGACTACTCGCAAGAAGAACTGATCTCTAAACTACTGGACTGCGTTAAACTGAACGAAGCCTACCAGCAAACTTTTCAACGAGCGAAGAAAAAACTTGAAGAGAACCCGGAAGAGCGACAGTTCGAGTTTAGTGAGATGTATATTTTTGGCAAAATGAACAGTTTCACGTCTCGTTGTCATAAAATTATTGATATGATGAAAACCATCAAGTCCTTCTTGGTTCTGGGCAAATCAAAGATTGAAGGCGTTGAACAAATTTGGAGCAGATTTCATTTGATTTTGACGACGCTTAAGAAAAAACCTTACGATCTCTTGGATTATAGAAAAATGGAATTTGATGCGGATTATGAGGAGTTTCGAAGACAGATACAAGAATTACAGGTTTTTGGTCACTTTTGCTTGATAGAAAATCTTTGTAAAAGAGTAACCTTTTAACATGAAGTTTTAAGACATTTTATCGCTCACAGTAAATGTAATTTCGTAAGACATTAAGAAACTTGGGACACTGTAGTTTGTAGATTTTACTAAAACAGAGTAGCGATCAAGTATGATGATGTACACCCAGTTGAATGCGTGGTTTTCGTCAGTGAACTCATGAGTTATTCTTTGTTCTTGTGTCTTATGTTTTCAGACGCAACTTTATAATTTTATCGACGCATGTTACTCCAGAGTCTCTTCAACACAACAAGCTGTTCAGATCATGAGAAAATTTGAAAGGTTGGAGTCTTTTTAAATACCTGCTATTCTAAATGTTTGTGTTTTCATAGTAAAGATTTATCCAGTTTATACAGTATTCTGGTCTTGTGTATTTAATGGACATATTTCCTAGATTAAACCTAGAGTGTTTAAAAGAAGCTATCGCTGAAAAATACCACAAGATTCTAGTTCAGTTTGGTCGGGATATTGAAAACATTCAAAAGACCTACCAAAGACTTCGTCACGAGCCGCCAATAGCTCGGGATCTTCCGCCAATCGCTGGCAAAATTATGTGGGCTCGACAAATGTTCCGACGCATTCAAGAACCAATGGAACATTTGAAAAATTACCCTGAAGTTCTGCAAGGAGAGGATAGCAAACGTATTGTGAGGAACTATAATAAAGTCGCCAAAGTTTTGTTGGAATTTGAGTTGCTCTATCATCAAGCTTGGGTGAAACAGGTATTGAAGATATGACTTGGAGAATTGACCAAAACATTTTTTAGTGTTATCTTTTTTTTATATATTTCTTCCACTTTTGATCCAGGTTGATGTGATCAAAACTGGCTTATCTGCATCGCTTTTTGTAAGACATCCAGAGACGAAAAAAATCTTCGTAAATTTCGATCCTGAGATTCTAACATTGATCCGTGAAACAGAATGTATGGTCCGTTTGGGTCTTGATATTCCATTTGCTGCCAGAGCATTGCTTTACAAACAAAGTACTTTGAAGAAGAATTACAACGAACTGCAAGTTAGTTAAAACCATATTCTGCAATCTAATCGTAACTAAATATCTAACCATGGATTTCACTGAACCCTGATCTCTACCAGTGTTCGTTTGAAGGTACACCATGACGACCATGTATATTTACTACTGCAAAGCTTTCGGTCCGTTACCCTGGACCTTCATCAGTGCAACTAAGGTCCGGGCTAACAGACCGAAAGCTTTGCGATAATAAATTTACATGGTGTACCCTCAAATACTGATATTGTTGTTTTCGCCATTGCAAAACTTAAAGAATCTTATTACAGAACTCTGATCTATTTACTAGCTCCTTCTGGTTGAATATGAACGAGTCTTAGATAAAATTCCTTCGACGTTTAAACCGCTTATGGCTCCACACATGGCAAAACTCGATGCAGCTGTCGATCCAGGGTTAACAATGTTGAACTGGACTTCGCTTAATCTTGTTACTTATTTGGAAAGTGTTTACGAAACATTGAGTGAGCTGGATTTGTTACTCACTCGTGCCCAGGATTTGGTCGCGTTCCGTATTGATGGCGTGTTGAATGAAATGAGTGAGGTGCCTTTGTGTGAGCTCCCTAGCGATGCGTCATGGACAGTGGAAGAATTCTTGAAAAATACAGAAGTAAGTCATCAAATAAACTAAACTAAACCAAACTAAACTAAGTTAAGTTAAAGTAAACTAAACTGAACCAAGCGGAGTCTGTATTTAGAGGAAGCCTTGCCATGTTTTCTTTGGTAAGTTTACGATGTTGGCTGTTTCAGCTTGCTTTTTCATGAAATTTTTCGAAATCTTCAGTTGTAGATATTTGGTCAAAAGAGTCATTTTCATATCACAGACACGTATCTTAACGCTTCCTTTTGATTTTCAGGGGTTTTTTTTTATTAAAAGAAATGTCTTAATTTATTTTATACAATTGCAATTGATGAACCGGGCGGGAATCGTAGTCTGAATACAAGTATTGAAGCCCAGACTTAATTTGTTTTTAGGAGCTCTGCCGCCATGGAGCGGAATTATTGCAAGTAAAAAGCATGCTTGTCGAAGAGGCTGTGAACGAGTTAATCGCTATGTTGTTAAAAATTGAGGGTGATGAAGAAATTGATGAGGATTCTGGCGACGAAGACTCGCCAGAGTCTACTCGCCAAACAAGAAAAATTATTGGAAACGAAAGTGATAGTGTTCGTCCTACGTCAGGGAGGCCTGGAACTAGCAGTCGTCTTGGTAGTGCTGCAGTGAACCCTACTACGGCAGCTTTGAAACGAAAACATGAAATGAAAAACTATTTGACAGAAGAAGCCCAAGAACTTCTCTCGTATTTTAACCATCGCAATGTTGACGCCATTGTTCGTGTCACCAAGGCAACACTTGACGCAATGCGTAAGAGAGTGACTGTTAGTTCCAGTCTTCATTACATCGAGGCGAGCTTGTTAGCAAGAGAAGGACAGACTTTTAATACTCCACTTTTTAAATCATTCATGATTCTCGCCATTCCGAGTGTGACCATGCAGCCAGCTCTTGATGATATACAACAAACATTGAATAAAGCTGCACAGAAAGTCGTGAATGTTGCTCGAAGTATACAACAATGGGAAAAAACGTGCAGGATTTTCATGAAACCCAAAATATCTGAAGAATATTTTGAACCACGAAGTCGTAGTGTTAGTAACGCTACGAGTATTGACGATGATGGCCGAGTACATATTCGACGTACAGTAAAAAGTGAAACAGACTCAAGTGTGGTCAGCGGATTAACATCGTACCTCAAGAAAGATAATTATTTTAAACAAGTCTCAGAAAACAAAGAAATTGCAAAACTTTTGTCCATTCTTTCAACATTGATAAACTCGACGAAGAAAGAAGTGACTACTGCTCTGGAATACTTTGATGTTTATGATGGCGTATGGAAGTTGAATCGTGACGATGAATTAGAAAAGTTTCTTCAAAATGATCTTGGCTTGTCTGAATTTGAAGCAATGATTTGCCATTACGAGAACTTGGAGAAGAAAATAATGACTGAACCAGAATCGTACAGTGTTGGAGCTGTTGCTTTGTACACAGGTTTGCTATTCCTCTTCATATATAGCTATAAAAACAAGCTGTGGTCGGTGAAATGGTTAATTTTGAGTTTCACTAACTTTCTACGCTTGTTTTCGTGTGCATTGTAGAGAAATTAAAAGCATCGTTATGTGCCGAGGCGAAGGCATGGCGTGTAGCCTATGGAAAGTTGTGTAACACCAAGTACTTTAATGAGATGGAAACAATCTTCTCCGCGCTTGAGGACTGGGTCAAGCGATTAAATCGACCAATTAAAGACTTAGATGACATTCGACTCGCAATGGGAAGTTTGAAGGAAATTCGAGAGAAGGAAATTGGTATTGACATGATGATTGGACCGATTGAGGTTAGTTCTATCGGAAAAAGTCAAAGTAACTTTATTAGTTAAAGTGTTGTCTTCACTGGTTTCATGCGAGCTTTTCGCTGTTTTTCCAAGTGTTAGTTTTTCCAGAATTAAAAGCGGCATCAAAAGTAGACCGTATTTTTTTAAGGAGGGAAACGGAACACAGTTTTCTAGTTCATATGTGAATGATCCGAAATTGTATTGTAACAACAAAATATTACAAAACTATTCCTGGCTTGCAAAGAGAACAGACTTGAAAAAGTTTACCTGCGATATTTTCTTGCTCGATTTCTAGGAATCCTACGCCATGTTGAATCGTCATGAGATTTTGGTAGCAAGAGAAGAATCAGAACGCGTTGATACATTGAGATATTCCTGGGAGAAACTTCAAGTGTTGGCGGTAAGGACGTGGATTATGTACTTTCTTTTTCTGTACAATGCGAGGAATTTTGCTGATTATATATTTCTTGTGTTTAGTCGGAGTCGCAAGGAGAGCTGATTAAAATTCAGCCCAACTTTAAAAGTGATTTACTGGAATCTGTAGAAAGTTTTATTGTTGATGTTGATAGCTTCTCCAAAGATTATCTGAATGTAAGAGATTAGTTGACTGCATTGTAATATCAAGCCCGGAGTATTTTAGCATAATGTAATTCTCTTTCCTATAGATTGGCCCCATGGTTTCTGGTGTTGCGCCAAACGAAGCCAGCGATAGACTCATTATATTCCAAAATCGTTTCGATGCCTTATGGCGAAAGTACATCACGTATTCAGGCGGTGAAGAGCTGTTTGGAATGAATGTGACTGAATATCCAGAACTCATGAAAATAAAACGAGAATTGAATCTTCTACAAAAATTATATGGTCTTTATAATGACGTCATTGATACAGTGAATGGTTACTATGACATCATGTGGACTGATGTGGATATTGAGAAAATTAACCAGGAATTGTTGGAGTTTCAAAATAGGTGAGCTTCAGTGAAACACGTTTTATTTGTTTATTTTCACAATCGTTTCAACTTGCAAACTTGACCGCCATTCTCTGGCTTGCAAAGCTTACGAAATCTCACTTCTACCTACGAATACAATGAAGTATTCTTGTTTGTCTTATAATTGATGCTTCGTCGTTTGTTCAGGTGTCGAAAGTTACCTCGAGCTCTCAAAGACTGGCAAGCATTTGAAGATCTTCGTAAAACTATCGATGATTTTAACGAGAGCTGCCCCTTGCTGGAACTGATGGCAAACAAAGCTATGAAGTTACGTCATTGGGAGAGAATAGCCCAGGTCACAGGTCATACGTTTGATATCGAGTCAGATACTTTTGCATTGAGAAATATCATGGAAGCCCCGTTGCTCAAGTACAAAGAAGATATCGAGGTATGCAGTTGGATACCAGTGAACATTAGCTACACAGTAGGATAAGGTGACCTCATTCAAGTGACTAGATATTAATTTAGATATATAATATTTAGGATATATGTATTGCTGCCACAAAAGAGAAAGATATTGAAGCGAAGTTAAAAGGTGTTATTGCTGACTGGAATATGCGAGAGTTTGCTTTTGCAAATTTCAAGAATCGTGGTGAGCTTTTATTGCGTGGGGACAATACCTCTGAGATTATATCAGTTATGGAGGACAGCCTTATGGTCCTTGGTTCCCTCATGAGTAACAGGTGTGTAGCTCCTTGTACAACTGAGATGGTAGTGGTACAAACCTGTACATTAGAGGACTCGGATGTACAAATGTTTGCGTTGGTAGATTGTTGTTTTGGTGGTACTATTTTTGAATGACGTCAAGACAATGAATATTCGTTTCCAATCTTCTAAGGTACAACGCACCGTTCAAGAAGTCAATTCAGGAATGGGTTCAGAAGCTCTCTAATACGACAGACATCATTGAAAACTGGATGACAGTTCAAAATTTGTGGATTTATTTGGAGGCTGTTTTTGTTGGAGGAGATATTGCTAAACAGTTACCTAAGGTATTTGGTATGAAAGATTGATAAGCACTTATTCAAAAGATTTGTGCTTGATGTAAACGTTTTAACATAATTTTACTGTGCATTATTAGGCACATGGATCAGCCTCCTCCATTATGTTTGTAACCATAATTTCATTTGACTGTTTATTGGCTTTCACGAGTAAACAATTTTACTCCAAAGTAAATTAAGAGAACTTTCCAGCAGAGTAAGTATTAAAGCTTTCGTTTTCTGCAGGAAGCAAAGCGTTTTCAGAACATTGATAAACAATGGGTGAAGATTATGACCCGAGCTCACGAGACGATGAATGTTGTTTATTGCTGTACAAGCGATGAGACTTTAGGCCAATTATTGCCTCATTTATTGGAACAATTAGAACTCTGTCAGAAGTCTCTAACTGGGTAAGCGCTGTTTTAGGAAGAAAAATGACAAATGTAGTATTCTAATCGCAGCAGTATATGTCAATTGTTCTATATATGATAATTCAACACTTTTCTTCTATCCTATGTTTAGGTATTTGGAAAAGAAACGTCTTGTGTTTCCACGTTTCTTTTTTGTTTCTGATCCTGCTCTTCTTGAAATCCTGGGACAAGCTAGTGACTCACATACGATACAGGTTAAAATGTGTTTGTTTGTTTGGTTGTTTATAATAAGCAAATCATGTTAATTTACTCTTTCCTTGTTTACATCAGTCCCATTTATCCAGTGTATTTGACAACATAAAACACGTGAAATTTCACGACAAAGACTACGATAGAATTTTATCAATCATCTCACGGGAAGGAGAAACAATTGAGGTATGTTGTTTTCATTTCGAATTTTAAATAAAACCTCTGTCGTTCCACTCTATATATTCACGGTACCTTTGTTGTATTTGAGTACACCTTGTAATAGTTAATGTTCTTTATAGTTGGAGAAGCCAGTAATGGCTCAAGGTAACGTCGAAGTTTGGCTTGGTTCACTTATGAATGTGGCTCAAAAATCTCTACACAATGTCATCAGACAAGCTCATTTTGCCATCGGTGATGCTAACTTTCAATTGCTAGAGTTTCTAAACACATTCCCTGCTCAGGTGCTTGTCGCTGTTCTTTTTTTTTTGCTTTAAGGATAATATTCCGCGTTAAGCAAAATCTAGCATTCATACATTATCTGATTTAACCCTAAATCTTTCTGATGAAGTTTTATGATATGTTTGTTTTTCCATCAAGGTCGGTCTTCTTGGTATCCAAATGATCTGGACCCGAGACTCGACCGAGGCCCTCACAAGCGCAAAATACGACAAGAAAGTGATGGCGCAAACGAACCAAGCTTTTCTAGATCTTCTCAATGTATTAGTTGAACAAACAACGCGAGAATTGAGCAAAGTTGAACGAACTAAATTCGAGACTTTAATCACCATTCATGTTCATCAAAGGGATATATTTGATGATTTGGTAAGTGACAACATAACTAGATTCCAGTCTTCACGCATGACGGGCAAAATTTAGAATTACTCAAATTTTTCAGTGGTTTAATTAAATATTTTCTCACCTTTTCTACAGTGTCGAATGCATATCAAAACACCGTCAGATTTTGAATGGTTGAAACAGATTCGCTTCTACTTCAGTGAAGATATGGACAAGTGTATCGTCTCGATCACAGATGTCGACTTTATTTATCAAAATGAGTTCATTGGGTGTACTGAACGATTAGTCATAACTCCGCTGACTGACAGATGCTACATCACGCTGGCTCAGGCACTACATATGTCAATGGGTGGAGCTCCTGCCGGTCCGGCTGGAACTGGAAAAACAGGTTTGACTTGTTTTTACGTGTTTTCACACTGATAGATTACTGTACTACGCTTTTTACAATTACGCAACGATTTATTAATGTTTGGTAGAGACGACAAAAGACATGGGTAAAGCTCTAGGGAAATATGTTGTTGTGTTTAATTGCTCAGACCAGCTGGATTACAGAGGACTGGGACGGATTTTCAAAGGTACGTGACGCAATGCTCAATAAGTCATGTTCTACGCTTTAATAAACGAACCGGCTTACTTTGTATCTGGATAGAAATACCTGATGAGTTTAGTTGACTATTTTCCTGCAGGTCTAGCTCAGTCTGGCAGCTGGGGTTGTTTTGATGAGTTCAACCGTATCGATCTGCCTGTCTTATCGGTGGCCGCACAACAAATCTACATCGTGCTGTCTTGTAAGAAAGAACGCAAAAAACAATTTATCTTCTCTGATGGAGACACCGTCGCCATGAATCCTGAGTTTGGGATATTCCTGACCATGAATCCAGGTTATGCAGGGCGCCAGGAGCTACCAGAAAACCTGAAAATCCAGTTTAGGACGGTCGCCATGATGGTTCCTGATCGTCAGATTATCATCAGGGTTAAGCTTGCGAGCTGCGGTTTCATGGACAGCGTCGTTCTTGCGAGAAAGTTTTATACTTTGTATAAGCTTTGTGAGGAGCAATTGTCTAAACAGGTGCGTTTGAACCATAGACAACACTTGAAAACTGTTTTTGGCCGGAAAGTAAAAGCGAACGTATGCTACCATTTTAGGTGCATTATGACTTTGGATTGCGTAATATCTTGTCTGTTTTGAGAACACTTGGCGCGGCAAAACGTGGAAGTCCTGGGGACAGTGAAAATACGACTGTGATGCGTGTACTTCGTGATATGAATTTATCAAAGTTGGTACGTTTACGTCAAGAGGCTGGCCATAGTCTCTTTGTTAAATATGTAAGTTAATCTTTGTTTATTTCAGGTCGACGAAGATGAACCATTGTTCTTGAGTTTGATAAATGATCTTTTCCCTGGGATAACTTTGGATAAAGCAGGGTATCCTGAACTTGAAGCTGCAATTGAGAGTCAGACACAAGAGTCCCAACTTGTCAACCATCCTTCGTGGAGACTGAAACTTGTGCAGGTGAAGTACTGGCCTGCGAACAGGCGTAGCACGAGACAATTCTAATAACTGAGAAATTTATATATATGCATTTACTGCTGTTATTGTCGCTCTTAGTTACTCAGCCATGATTTTCTCTCAATAGTTGTTCGAGACTCAGCGGGTACGTCACGGTATGATGGTCCTTGGTCCTAGTGGAGCAGGCAAGACCACGTGTATCCATACTTTGATGAAAGCAATGAGCGAATGTGGTGTGCCTCATCGAGAGATGAGAATGAATCCCAAAGCTATTACCGCACCGCAGATGTTTGGGAGACTGGACGCTGCTACAAATGATTGGACAGATGGCATCTTTTCAACTCTGTGGAGAAAAACACTTCGAGCTAAGAAAGGTGAAACACTGATGTCTTTATTAAACTCTGGTTGTCTGATTCGTCTGTAGGGATCCAGAAAGAGTTATCTTGTGTTGGTCCAGTGTGACTTCAGGAGGAAAACTAAACTGACTTTACGCATTTTCTATCATCTAGGAGAGCGTATTTGGATAGTTCTTGACGGGCCAGTGGACGCAATTTGGATTGAGAACTTGAATAGCGTTTTAGATGACAACAAGACATTAACTCTAGCTAACGGTGATCGAATTCCAATGTCTCCACAATGTAAAATCATTTTTGAGCCTCATAATATAGATAACGCATCGCCTGCCACAGTCTCTAGAAATGGAATGGTTTATATGAGTTCATCTGGTTTAGATTGGAGACCAATTTTGCAGGTATAAATAGATAATCTTGGGTCTATAACTAGTTTCAAGTATATTTTATTGCTCTTGATCTTCGTAACATGTTATAAAATATCTCGCTATTTTGAACTTGATTGTGTATTATGTCAATTTTCTTTGTTTCTTAGGGATGGTTAAACAAACGATCTTTAAATGAGGCAGAGGTTATCAAAGATTTATTTGAGAAATCTTTTCAAGATATTCTCAATTATTCGAGCCAGAGTCTTGTTTTCAAAATGAGCGTTTTGGAGTGTAATCATATTGCACAGGTCAGTTGATGCTACACGCTTGTTTCTAGCGAAAGCTGGTTTTTTCAGGAAAACACGTAAAGGGCTTTTTGATATTTTCTTTAATTTTTAAAGGCTTGCAACTTACTAGAAGGTTTGATAACAAGCAAAGAAGAAAAGGACGAAGCGGGACAGATTGCTGCTCAACATTTGCAAAGACTTTATGTCTTTGCAATAATGTGGAGTATTGGAGCGTTGCTGGAGCTTGAAGATCGTTTGAAGTTAGAGTTATTCATGAGAGAAAATTTTGAGCTTGATTTCCCTGACACTCAAGAATCGCAAACTATGTTTGAATTCTTTGTTAATGATACTGGTAGGTTAAACCATTTAGGTTTTTATTTATCTATATAAACACATGTTGCCATTGGCTGTTGTATTTGCCAAAATATCTTGTCAAGATTTTATTCGAATCTTTGAAAAGCGAAGCTCGTTTTTCCAGGTGACTGGGAACATTGGGAATCACGTGTTGAGGAGTACATCTATCCTAAAACACATACACCAGATTACTTGTCGATCTTGGTTCCTAATGTTGATAATGTGCGAACTGATTTTCTGATTAATACTATTGCTAAGCAAGGGAAGGTAAGAACATGCCTATAACCTTAGCATACAATGTACAATTGTAAACTGATGAGTCTGTTGAGGTTATCAATCATTCAGTTCATATGCACTATCCTACAGGCTGCGTTATTGATCGGTGAGCAAGGAACAGCCAAAACAATAATGGTGAAAGGATTTATGTCGAAGTTTGATCCCGAAATACATTTACAGAAATCTTTTAATTTTTCATCTGCCTCTACTCCTCTGCTTTACCAGGTATGATAAATGCCCTCTGCTTGAAAATATCAAGTTTCGTCTTTCTAGTTTTCGAAAACTGTTTCTTCAGAGAACTATTGAGAGTTACGTGGACAAAAGAATGGGTAATACTTACGGTCCTCCAGCTGGCAAGAAAATGACGGTGTTTGTAGACGATATTAACATGCCAATCATTAACGAATGGGGCGACCAGGTTAGAAAGCTTTCTGTGTTCAAGTTCTGCTCTGTCGTTTTATTTTTATGACTCTACTACCTTTAAAACAGGTTCTGGTACAATTCACGGGAGATTCAGTCACTAATCTGTTTTACAATCTATTTCTTACCTTGAAAACCCAATCAACGTCATCTTGTAATTTCAAATCATTACGTACGATGCATGTCTTTTCGTATGATTTCAAATCTTTTCGTACTTACTGAGAAACTGCTAAAAGTACTATAAATTGCTTTTCGATTCATTTCTCTCTTTTTTTCAGGTTACCAATGAGATAGTTCGTCAGCTCATGGAAATGGGAGGTTTTTACAACCTCGAGAAACCTGGAGACTTCACTCACATTATTGATATTCAGTTCTTAGCAGCTATGATTCATCCTGGTGGAGGACGCAATGATATTCCTAGCAGACTCAAAAGACAGTTTAGTATTTTCAACTGCACGCTACCAAGTAATGCATCCATTGATAAAATATTTGGTAAGTCTATGCTGCGCGCGCATGTATGCAAATCGTCTTCCAAGCCTCCCACAAGCAGTGCGTAAAACGATTGTAGTATAAGTTAAGGATTTTCTTGATTGCTTGTTAGCTTTGCGCAGTGGCATTATCGTAGCCGATGAGGTTCATCCGAGGCGCGATTATTGCTGATTGAAAACTTATACCAATACCCCGCCAGACGGCCTGAAATATGGCCGGCTGTGCAATTTTTCTTGGTCCTTCGTTGGACCGTTATTACACCCAACCAAGTAGAAAAAATAGAAAAAGTACGACTATGGGCAAATGATTGAATCTTTCTTCATCCTTTTAATCATTCTACTGTTCAGGTGTAGTTGCGACAGGCCATTTCTGTAAAGAACGAGGATTTCCAGAGATGGTGCGTGAACTGGCAAAAAATCTTGTACCGCTGACACGTCGTCTTTGGCAAATGACCAAGGTACGCCATTTTCTCGTTCAAGACTTCTGTCTGTGCTCTAACAATTTAATTTTGAGAAGTGTTTCTCAAACTTTAGGTGAAAATGTTGCCCACCCCGGCAAAGTTTCATTACATCTTCAACCTGCGAGATTTGTCTCGTATATGGCAAGGGATGTTGAACACAATGTCTGATATTATCAATAACGAATGTTCTCTCATGTGGCTATGGAAACACGAAAGTCATCGCGTCATTGCAGACCGTTTTACAACGCAACAAGACAAAGACTGGTTCGAAAAGAGTTTGGTGAAACTTGTCAGTGAGGAGCTTGGTGACGAGTTGTATGGGCATGTTGTGGAAACACCCTATTTTGTTGATTTTCTTAGGTTGGTAGTTTTTTCATGACTAAACTGATTTGTTTTTGTACCTGATGGCTTCTTTAGTTACCATCGCTCTGGTGGTAAACCAACAAACATTTCTCAGTGTTATTGCGAAGAGATGAAACTAGATTTGTTTTGAAAAACTGTGTAAAGCTGTTTTTTTACCATGCAGAGATGCACCTGAAGCGACTGGAGATGAGCCTGAGGACGCTGAGTTTGAGACTCCCAAAGTTTACGAAACTGTGAGTCAGACGTTTATGTTTGATGAGTTGAATAGTAAAAAATAGTCAGACGAAGAGACATAACATGTGAAGATGACAACTTTGAATGCTTCTAAGCTGCCATTTCACATTGAACCTTTTTACTTTCCGGTGAATTGTCTCCGATGGAGATATTTCGATGATGATGCGAAATCAAATAATTATTTTGCTGTAGATTCCATCCTTCGAGTTTCTTGAGCAACGTTTATTGATGTACCTGAGTTTGTACAATGAAAGTATTCGTGGCGCTGGAATGGATTTGGTCTTCTTTACTGATGCTATGGTGAACTTGATCAAGGTATGACATGCATTGGCTGCGCGCGCATTTATACAAATTACCTAACAAGCCTCCCACGTGCCTTGTGTGGTACGGTCTTGTATAAATCAAGGATTTTACATATCGTTAGGTGGCTTTGCGCAGTGGCATTATCGTAGCCGATGAGGTTCATCCGAGGCGCGATTATTGCTGATTGAAAATTTATACTAATACCCCGCCAGACGGCCTGAGATATGACTGGCTGTGCAACTTTTCTTGGTCCTTCATTGGACCGATATTTTGCCAATCGAAATGTATATAGTAGTGTGATAATTTGTAACGATATTTTCTATTTTGATCACTCCAGATATCTCGTATAATCAGAATGCCACGAGGAAATGCTCTGCTTGTCGGTGTAGGAGGATCAGGAAAACAGAGTTTAACCAAACTTGCCTCTTTTATTGCTGGATATAAAATATTCCAGATCACACTGACAAGGTAATTGTGGGCTGATCATTGTGGATAAGTGACAAGTGGTGTTGCATGCTGCATAAGTATCTGTGCATAACTCAGGTGTTGAATTCGACTATTTATGTTTAGATCTTATAACCAGTCTAACCTAATGGAAGACTTGAAATTCTTGTATCGAACCGCTGGTCAAATGGGGCAAGGTATCACCTTTATTTTCACCGACCAAGAAATCAAGGAAGAAACGTTTTTGGAATATTTAAACAATGTTTTATCGTCGGGAGAGGTACGAATTTTCGGAGTTTCCAAAGAGTCTTTCTCAATGGTATTTGGGCCTCGACTTCTTCGTCATATTACGTCATTTCTTAGGTCTCCAATCTCTTTGCGCGGGATGAGATTGATGAAATATGTGGGGAACTTATTCCGGTGATGAAGAAAGAATATCCGAGGAGGCCTCCGACCCCGGAGAATTTGTATGACTATTTCTTGACGCGTGCAAAACGTAATCTTCATGTTGCTCTATGCTTCTCGCCAGTAAGTTGAAATTACTTTGCTTACGACAAAATATCTTTCATTGGTATACCTATATTATTTTTCTTGAAATTCTTTCCTATTCATATCTTTTGGACGAAACTGAAGTACAGTGAGTGCGAACGTGAATGATTCTTTCATTTAGGTCGGTGAAAAATTCCGAAACCGCTCATTGAAGTTTCCTGGTTTGATCAGCGGTTGCACAATGGACTGGTTTAGCCGCTGGCCTAAAGATGCATTGATTGCAGTTGCGGATCACTTTCTGTCAGATTTTGATATCGTTTGTACGCCCGAGACGAAGCGTGAAGTTGTACAGAGTATGGGAGTCTTTCATGATGGAGTTGCTCTCAGTTGCTCTGATTATTTTGAAAGGTACTCATGAAGCTTTGTTTTCGTATTCATAAACTCAATTTTTTACTTAGAACAGAATAAGTGTACACACTATCTGACTAATTTTAAACGGTATTATGTTATTCGTTTCCAGGTTCCGGCGTGCGACTCACGTAACACCGAAATCTTACTTATCTTTCATCAACGGTTACAAGACTGTGTACTCGCTGAAACGGAGTGAGATTGGAGAACTGGGTTCAAGAATGAACACAGGCCTAGATAAACTTATGGAAGCTAGTGAATCTGTTGCTGAACTTTCTAAACAACTTGCAGTCAAAGAGAAAGAACTTGCTGTTGCTTCTCAAAAAGCGGATACGGTAAAAATGAGGCTCTCACGTCTTCTGAAAGAGTTCATGTTAAGTTTTTTTTCTCAGCTTACAAACTCTTCTGTTTTTCAAGGTTTTGAAAGAAGTGACAGTGTCTGCTCAAGCTGCAGAAAAAGTGAAAGCGCAAGTTCAGAAAGTCAAGGATAAAGCTCAGATCATTGTTGATGGGATTGCGGTTAGTATTTAAGTATGAAGTGCTTTCGCCGTTAACTGCGTGCTTGTAATCGTACTTGCGCAGATGAGACTGAAGCTTTTTAATTATTATAACCACTTTATTAACATTGTTGTAATTGTTTTATTGTTCATTATTACATAGTTTAGATAAGAAAATGGTATTCCAAATACCTCGTTGAATATTCTACTATGGATACACTTTTTTTCTCAGGCTGACAAAGCAGTTGCTGAAGGGAAACTTGAAGCAGCCAAGCCAGCTTTAGAAGAAGCTGAAGCTGCCTTGCAGGTTAGATAACATTCACAATTTCATGAAACTTTTATCACTGCATATAATATGTCACTCTGTATAGTACTTTGGCAAATATTTGCAGAAGAAAGCACTTGAAATTGGCGTATCTAACACTCACTTTGTTCGGGTTTTTTTTATCAGACTATCAAAGCGCAACACATTGCCACAGTTCGTCGTCTCGCGAATCCTCCTCATCTAATCATGCGGATTATGGACTGTGTACTTGTGTTGTTCAGAAAGAGACTTGATAGTGTTGCTTTTGATCCAGAGAAGAATTGTGTGAAGCCTTCATGGGGAGAATCTCTCAAGGTTACTATATACTACTGTACTTATCCTTCCAAGTTTGCACTGAATGATAACTTTCATCTCGGCTTTTCGCAGTTGATGAGCAGCAGCACATTTTTGCAATCTTTGATGCAATATCCTAAAGACATCATCAATGATGAAATGGTCGAATTACTTGCTCCTTACCTTGAAATGCCTGATTACAATATTGAAACTGCACGAAAGGTAGGAATTATTTTTGTTCTGATGGAAACACCACGATTATTTGACAACCCAAGAAGTAAAAGAGTAGAGTCGGCCCAAGTCCTGGAGTGACTAAATCGACCTCTAGGTCGTTGCATTTCAAGATATTCTTTGTATAATGCACTGCTTGTGTACTTGCAAATGAAACCAATTACAATTGCTTTCTTGTTAGGTTTGTGGTGACGTGGCTGGCTTGTGTTCGTGGACAAAAGCTATGGCAGTTTTCTTCGGCATTAATAAAGAAGTATTACCATTGAAGGTAAAATAGTTGGCACTGTTGTTTTAGCTAATCCCGAGATGAAGTAGCCGT
>JAODVQ020036136.1:0-11425 GCA_025400075.2 Phenganax stokvisi
AGAGAGAGAGAGAGAGAGAGAGAGAGAGAGAGAGAGAGAGAGAGAGAGAGAGTGGTAACCTTGGAATGAGTGTGAGATAGAAAGGAGTTGTTGTATATAGCTGTAAGCATATGTATTGTGTGAAGTGTGTTTGCTATGCAGATGGTGACAGTCACAATGTCAAAAACAGACAACTATTCATAAAATGGGCACAAACAGAGTGACAATTATATACTGACCCTCGGCCTCCTCCTCCTGTATGTCAATATCCATATGTGGACTCTGTTCCCTTGCTTCTCTTCCTTCCTATAACATACAGTTTAATAAACAAACACACAAACAACGTGGCGTAGTTAATAAACAACTTGTTTTCAATGTTTTCAACTTATAGTGTATGTATATAGCTAACCTTCTGATGAGAGAGAGTGAATTCCAGATGCTCCTTTTCCTCCTTAACCTTAGTCAGCTGTATTTCAGTCTCCTGCAGCAGCTGTTGGTGGTGGCCCAGTTCTTTCCTAAGCCAGTTGTTCTCCGAAGCTAGTCTCTTCACCTGTGCTCTGAGGGTTCTCTTGTCCCCCTCCAGTGTATTGACATACTGTGCCATCATATGGATGAGCTGGAGAGGAGGTGAAGGAGGAGGAGGAGGAGGTGGAGGAGGTGGTGGAGGTAGAGAGGAAGGAGAGTGCTCTCAGTAGTATAATGTATGACTACATTGATGTGCAAATTTGATACATATAGATATGTTTACCATACCCTGGCCTCACTCAGTCCAGTTTTGAGTCGTGATAGAGAGTTACTGAGAGCATCTGTCTTCTCGGCCTTTACCAGCAGCCCAAAATCCTCAGCTTCTACAGAGCATTGATATATAACATAGTCAGTAAAAACGTAGCTGAGACGGGATTATCGAGGATTAAGTTACCTTGAGTCGTATCTAGAGACGTTCTGGAGGTCTGTTCACTGCTACTGCTGCTCCCCAGTGCCTCGAGCAGCACCTCGTGCTCATTGTAGAGCGTCTCTAGTCCTCGCGACAGCGTCAACGTGCTCTCCAAGAGACTCACCAAGTCAATAGCACTACCAGAACTTTCAGAAGACGGAGAGGAATCCATTAGGCCGACAGTTCACCGACTAGCTCTCGTTCTCCACGACAGCTTCCTTTTCAACTTTTATGCACGCAAGGAGCGCGTTAATTAGAACAAAACAAATTTAACGCATGCGCATAACTCTTGAGCGTTAGAAGGTCATGAATACAATTTAAATAGTGCAGTCTACTGGTCCTTGGAAGATGATTGTGAGGGTTCCTGTTTCTTATCCTCTGTTGGGTTATAATGAATTGTAGATGATACTACAGGAACAGAATGAAACCTCTGCAACCTTCTCTGTCTTAGTTCATCCATTGCTGATGGTGACCCATCCGTAGTTTCAGCTTCTTCTACTTCTCCTTCTCCAGCCCCACTATTTCCTTCTCCTTCTTCACCCTTATCACAACCTCCACTTTCTCCAGTCTCTCCAACAGTGAACAGTCCTCTCTGTCTGGGACACTCCTTCCCTTCCTCCTCTCCTTGATCCTCTTCATTCTCTCCACTCTGCTGTGATTGGATCAGTTCAGCCGAGAAGCTATACTCTCTCTCTCCTTCCACCAGAGGCCTCGGAGGTGGAGCATTCTTTGAAGTGGAAGAACTAACAGTCGCTGGTCGAGAAGAAGGAGGAGGAGGAGAAGAGTCTTGTACGTTTGTAGCAGGTTGTGTAGTAGATGTATTGGTGCCTAAAGGGGTGGTTGATGCAGGTGGGTATGGGTGGCCAGGAAATCCTGGACCAGCGGTAGACCTACAGCAAGAAGAACATTCAATGGAGATAAAGAATTAATATGAAGGTCTTACAAAGAGCATAAATAATGGTATATCTATTGCTCACCCCATTGTAGCCATGACGACAGAGTATTGATTCATCTGAGTCACTGCAGTGTCCAGCAGTCGCTGTATGTTCCTCAGAACAGCGATACGTGCTTCTACGTTCCCTCTCTCCATGCCCTCCAGTGATCTTAGCTGGTCCTCTGTCAGACCTGTCAATGACCCACCAGCCACTCCATCTGTTCAATTTATTAGCCAAAGTTTAGTATAGAACCAGTAAGCAATATATATATACAGTATTACACCAGTTTAAAAGGGTTAAATTTCAAAAAATAGATAGTTAAAAGTGCTGTTGCCTGTAATGAAAATGAGAACCATTGAATGTTATACAGACAACTTTGTATGCATGGCAGCAGTTTGATAAAGGTATTATTGTTACTCACTGAAAGAAGGAGGGGGTGGCATCATTCCAGGAGGCATGAAAGGTGGTGGCGGCATCATCGGAAATGGAGAGAAGCCAGGAAAACCAGCAGGAGGCTGGGGAAGAGGAGGAGGAGGAGGAGATGAAGCATTTTCCTGTGTCTGATTCTGTTCAGGTGTTCCTTCACCTCCATTCTCTCTCTGAGGAACACCACCTGAAAAAAATACAGTTAACTACATATGTATATGAATAAAGCTTGTTACATACCTTGACCTCCTTGAGCTTCATCTCCAGCTGGAGGCCGATTATTGAGTCCTTCAGCAGGTGGGTTTGGGGGTTGTGGAGGAACCATCCCCGGTGGAGGTGGTTGCCACATGTTTGCCATTGGAGGAGGCATCATTGGATTAAAGAGACCAGGAGGAGGAGGAGGACCTGGAGGGGGAATCACTCCCGGTGGGACTCTAGGTCTTTGCTGGTTTCGTCCATTCCTTCTCTGAGAGGCACTATGACTTAACACATCCATTCTAGAGAGGAAGAAGAGAGAAGAAACACATGTATAGAGACTAGAGGCAGAAAGAGATATATAGCAGACTCGAGAAGACAAACATACACATGGATCTAGATACATTACATATGTACGTACCTGCATGTTGGGCAATTCTGCTGGCGCTGGAACCACGATCTGAGACAGTTGGTGTGGAATATGTGTTTGCACGGCAGTTTCTTACATCTCTGGAGCATGTCTTCTCTACATATGATACACACAGTGTTAGCTGCTCTCAACTCCTCCTCTGTGGCATCGGGATATCTGCAGAGATGGAGTGAAGGAAAATGATATGTTGGTGAAAATTGGATCAAAACAGTTGGAAGAAGAACGTACAAGGTGTTAAGGTTTCTTATAGCTTGATGAGATGAGAGAACATCATTCACACTCTTCTGGAAGTGCCTAAATAGAGAGAAAAAAACTTTAAAAAGTCACAATTTCTTAAGTTTCATATCTAGACACACTGTAAGTATACAACTAATAGAACATAGTAGGTTATCATACATATACATAGTACAGTACTGTACGTAGAACGTACTTGGCAGTGATGAAGATTCGTCGAGCAATGTGCAGAGGAACAAAGAGAATATACATCATGAACACCATATAACTCATATACAGACACAGTTTCAAAAACCCTGCAGGCAAGTATATAGAATATTATTGTAAAGTCAATGTAACAGTCACTCAACCTAATGAGCCAGCTGTGTACTAGTTGGCTCAAGTCCAACTCACCAACTCCAATGTCCACATATCTCATATAGATGGTCTTATTCTCCCAGGGATCTTCACTACGGAGGTCAATTGAGTGCAGCAAATAGTGTAGGAATGTATTGATAGCCACCAGCAACATTATTGTGTACTGGGGAGGAATAATTACATGGTAGAATGATTGCAGATTAGGAAACCACCAAAAACTGTCTAATCACATTAAGAGGGACTTTCTAACTATTCTACTTATATACACAATAAGTGCATACGACACTGAGGGGAATATGTAAAAGGATTAAGAAGTAAAGGTGGAAAGGGCACCAGCAAAGAACTATAGTTTGGGGTATTTTATATGTACCTCTAGTCCAAATACAATCTGTACAGATGCTCCTTTAGTTCTGAGACTGTTCCATGAGTGTCTGATGTAGAGGATGTCCACAGCTGCCAGGAGGATGAGGATGGTCACTGCTCTCAGGTGGAACGTCCAGGTAATGAGTGGACTCCTCTCCATCTGGCGAGAAAGAGGGGAGTAAGATGAGGAGGAGGTAGAGTAGGAGAAAGTGGAAGAGAAGGATGAGAAGGAGGGAGAGAGTGTGACTTGGATATAACGTACATAGTCAATTCTCTCCTCTATCAGCCAGTGGAAGGCCTTGATGACAAAGAGAAAGGTAATGGTAGCCACAAACCCCACTTGCATGTCCTCGTGGAACCCGGCTAGTAAGATGAAGGTCTCCAGAACCATGTACCATGACTTCTCCACCAAATGCTACACAAAAGAAGGTCACATGAAGGATAAGGAGGTCACATGAAGGATAAGGAGAATAAAAAGACAAAATTATGCACCTCAACTTCTGCGGCTCTGAGAGTACCGAAAAAGATCTTCTTGACTAGAGTGGTGGTCACCCACACCATAACAGCTGCCTGCACGTATAGCACCTGAAAAACAGTACATAATAGGAGTCTAAATAGTGCCCACCATAAAAACCAAAAAAACCCGCACGACATCATTAATAAATGGCTTTAATGGTACCGTTTACAATTACTCCTATAGTATGTTGTGTAATGGTGGTCACGTACACCCAGAGTCCTGTTGGAGTTGAGCAAATAGACTACTGTACTATAGAACTGCTTCTTCTGCAGGTAGGCGTTGCCAATCACGATTGCAGAGAGAGCCGACGTGGCCAGTGATACCAGCATCATCCGCTTCATCTCTTCCTTCTTCTTCCTGTCTTAAAATTCTTCTGTTCACCACCACCTCTTGTCTTCTCGCGTCGCCTTTGTCAGACACTACACCGCTTTATACACACATGGAGGAATCCCATTGGTCGATAGCTTGGCGAGTGGGTGTGGTTTAGAAGATGGGCGTGGTCAATTTTTGGGGTCAAAGTCCGAGCCACGTGTCGTGAAAAACAAACACAGCAGATCAGATGCTACAGTATCTCTGATTAAACGACGAGGCCATCTAGATAAAGAGTGGATGAAATAAGTTGAAAAAAACATGGCGCTCTCGGCAGATGAGATCTTGAGTTACTTCTCGTTGACGGAGCCGAATCCATTCAAGAAACGACCCGAGAGCTACGACAGTCTGACGGCTCCCGGACGGGGTAATCATTACTACAAGACAAAGGAACAAGAACGGCGTAGAAGTGAGAGTGAACGCGGTTGTGCAGTGGGCGTCCGACGCGGGGAAGAGAGACGAATCAATGGCAGAGGTTATGAAGATGATCAACAGCGTCTTCACGCCGTTCCCGGGTTCGGGGAGCCGGTGTACAACTTGAGCAAGATGGAAGACATTGACGTCGGAGAAGATTACCTCGCGGAGTTGTCGCTACAACAGGACTACGATAATCAAACAGGGTTTGGAGTAGCAGGAGACGAGGCTGAGCTCTACAAGCGCTATTCCTTCAGTATTGATCGCACCCCACGTCTCCCGGTCACCGAAATGAGAGAGGAAGTGGTTCGTACGATTGAATCAAACCAAGTTACAATCATCCAGGGCGTCACGGGCAGTGGGAAGAGTACGCTGGTCCCGCAGTACATTCTACAGCACTACGCTCGCCTCCGTCGACGCTGCAACATAGTATGCACTCAGCCACGTCGTATTGCCACTCGTACCATAGCCCAATATATTGCCAGTTGCCGAGACTGGAAACTGGGCTCTATAGTGGGGTATCATATATACAATGATAAAGTGCTCTCTGAAGACACCAGACTGACTTTCGTCACCACTGGTGTTCTCCTGGAAAAACTCATTGGCTCTGCTAATATGAACGAATATACACATGTTATATTGGATGAGGTAGGAGGATAACCCTACTCATTAATGTAATTTGTATCTTTTAATATATGTATGTATGTAGGTACATGAGAGAAATCTTGAAACTGACTTTTGTCTTCTCTTGGTCAGGAAACTCCTTCGAACCAACTCAAGTCGTGTCAAAGTACTGAGTACTACGCCTCTTACTTTTCTTTCTTTTCATTTTCCTTTTTTTAATTTCACTTTCATTTTACTTTTCTTTCTTCTCACTTTAACCATTAAATCTTCCCGCAGAGTTTCACGATAGTGTATATGTCTGTGCAGGTGGTGCTGATGTCAGCAACACTAGAGAGTAGACAGTATTCCCAGTATTTTGGGGTGCGGAAGCCGGGGGACGAAGTACCCAGACCAGCTCCGGTTCTTTCGGTGAACGGACTAATGTTTCCTGTGATGGAATTTTACCTGGACGACCTACGGCAATTTGGAGAGGTTGGAGAGTAGGAAAGAATAATGGTTGCTATGAGGAATAACGAAAATAATTATTATTATGTTAAAGAGAGTGTGGCTGTACATAAATCTGGACCACCACTGTAGGTTGAGAGACTCCCCACTGACAACCCTCGCGTCACACTCACTCAGAGACAGATGTGTAAAGCTCTCATCATCCACTTTGACCAGCTGGAGAGAGAGAGTGCAGAGTAAGAATCTTCTAATTGTGTAACTAATCTCTTACGTATCTCCTCCTCCCTTTTCTCTCAGCTATGCTCGTGGTGATTTCTTCCGTGGCACAGTGCTCTGTTTCCTGCCTGGTATGCCAGACATAAGAGACATGGAAAGTCTACTCAAACTCGATAACTTTGCCTCCAACAATAGGTATATACATACAGTCACTAAGGGCTCTGTTTGTATCAACCATCTTAAATCTAGTTATATTTTTGTTTGTCAAAGATTGTGCAAGGTAGTGTTTTGGACTACATATCTCTCACTTACTCATGCTCTCTCTCTCTCTCTCCTCCCTCACTCCGGGCGACTCTCTCTCTCTCTCTCTCACAGATTATGTCTCATTCCACTCCATTCAATGATATCTACTGAAGAGCAATACAAAGCTTTTCTTCATCCCGAGCACGGGCAACGAAAGGTCTGCACTTGATGTTCATCGCTATAATCATTGCTATATCTGGTATTACTCAGGTCATTCTTGCCACTAACATAGCCGAGAGCTCTATCACTGTACCTGATATCAAGTATGGTGAGTTAAGCTCTTAGAGTATACATTGTAAAGGTTGGTCGGTACGTTTTATCTTTAAAAGGTGTCAAGTGTAGCAGCATGTAAAGGCTAAATGTGGAACGAAATCACATTTCACTGTTCCCATTGTTCTATATTTAGTAACATTTATAAATTTAGCCCATATATTATATACTGCTACACTTCCTTTAATGTTTCTTAAAGCACTTATGTACAGCTAATGTGTGTACTGTTTCCAGTGGTTGATTTCTGTATGGTGAAACAGCTACTAACAGACCAGGAGACAGGGTTTGATCGACTGGTCACCACCTGGGCTTCAAAGGCAGCTCTGAAACAGAGGAAAGGGAGAGCTGGGAGAGTGAGAGAGGGACGTTGCTACCGACTCACTACCAGAGAATATTTCAGGAAGTATTGTCCTTCTTATTCTGTTCCTGAGATGCAGGTTTGAGACTCCCTCTCTGTCTCTACTCCGGTAGTCTTCGCCTCAGCTGATCTAATACTTAGAGAGGGAATGTAGTTGTAGTATATTAAATCCAAGTAGAACATAATTGTAGTACTTCGCTGTATTACCATTCCATTGTTTCTTAGTACATATTATGTAGTTAAATGTCTTGATGTAAAATACTAGCAAGAGAATATAAAGTCCCTTTTCCTCTTTCACCCTCCTCCTTAATTCACCTCTATAGCCACTCTTTCTTTATCCAGAGACGAAGTATTGAACATCCGGTACTGAAAACCAAGAAACTGAACATGGGAGAGCCGACTAAGATTCTCTCTCTGGCTCTACAACCTCCCAGCGCTCTGGATATTGAGAAGGCAGTCACCAACCTCAAAGAAGCAAGTTTTACTCCTACATTTTTTGTCAATATTTAAAAAAATTTTCCTCCTTTTTCACCATCAGCTTGGAGCACTCACTGTCACCTGTGGAGGTGTGGTCAACCCAATCGACGGAGATCTAACCTTTGTGGGGTCCGTTTTAGAGGCTCTTCCAATTAGCGCCCGCCTCGGGAAGCTCCTGCTGTTGGGTCACGTGTTTAACTGTCTGGAGGAGGCAATTGTCATAGCAGCAGCTCTGGGACAGAGGAGCATTTTTGAGCGTTCCTTTAGTAATGAGATCAAGTCATACAGGTACTATACAGGTTGTTTGGATGGAAGCTCATTATTACAATGTGTGTTATAGGTCAAAGATGGGTTGGATGGACAGAACAGAGAGTGATTGTATTGCTACTCTCTTTGCATACAAGGTTACTACATACGTTCACACTAACCACCTGAGCATGATACTGTGTGTCTTTAAAAAGTAAATCTATATACGTTTAGCCACTAGTGTTCTGTGTGTGGCGGATGGCAGATTTTATTATTAGCTTCTGTGATGGTAGGTTTGGCATATCTCTGCCTTTACTCTTCTGTGTATTAAGGTGTATGGTTGGTTGTTTTCTTAAGGAATGGATATTACTGAAGAAGAGTGATTCGTTTGCCGTGCGACATGAACACATGTGGTGTTCTGATAACTGGCTCAATCTTCACGCTCTCAGAGAGGTGGCCGACACTGTTCGTGATTTGTCTCTTCGTTTGGCTCGATTCAGTATTCATACCACTCGTGACCTGGCACTTGTGTATGTAATGTCTCTCGTCTCTCTGTTTCTCTTGCCTAACTTGCTAGGGGGAGTGGCCCTGTGACGTGTATGTACATACTAGCTCACTATGTCCACAATGACCATAGTTATAGTGTAATGCGTGTGTTGTATAATAAACACTGCTTTTGTGTTCCTTCTTTCAATTAGCTCTCTCTTTCCTTTCAAACTTTATCTCTCCCATCTTTTTACTGTCTTTTCTCTCTTCTGTTATTCCACTCTCTTAAAAGTTCTCCTCCCCCTCCTTTCATTCTTCTTCCTTCTCCTACTATCTCTCTTATTCCCCTCTGTTTCTCTCCTTAGTCAACATACAAAATCAGACCTTCTCATCCTCAAAGTGAGAATGCTCTACCACCACAGTATTCTACAGCTAGCTATATCTGCTATGTTTTGTATAGGTTGTGTTGTGTGGAGCATTCTATCCTAACTATTTCAAATGGGGCATTGGAGATGAGGAACTCAACAGACGACTTTTCTGCGGTCACAACCATTGCACTACTGTCATGGTAAAATCAGTGTCATTGTGTAGTGTATTCTATTGTATAGTAGTATTCTTCCTTCATTTTAGGTGGCAGGTCTACCTCCAAATGCCACAAAGTATGCTCCGGACCTCTGTCGAATGTTCTCCGGCTGCATAGACAAGGGAGGACCTTTTGGCAAGGCTCTCCACTTCGATGGCAGCAAGTATACCAAACACACCTCACAAACATTAATCGACATCATTATAACTACTTGTGATGCTTTTTTGTTTTCATATTACATATTATTCTTTGTGTCTTAATGTGTCAGGTTGTTTGTGGAGTTTGAGCACGGGCCGAAGAGCAAGGATGGTGGTGTGGTGCTGGATTCCGTGATTCTAGCTCTGAAGAAACGTCACTTGAGAGACCAAATGGTGTTGTATCTCGAGGAGAACGTGGTCGAAGAAATGATGAAGAGAGAGCGGCAACGGTTAGCCAACAGAACACATTTTTCCTGGAAATTGAAAAATTAAAATAGCCATGGAACTTAAGAGTAAATATTTGATACTAGTATAAACTATATGGAGTTGTAGTTGCCCGTTTGCTATATACTATTTTGTTAATGTTTTGCGTGATCTACACTTAGGAAAGAGGAGGAGGAGGAGGATGAGAAGAAAGGAAAAGATGGTAGTTTCGGAGCTAACTTTGCTGTCATTAAACCCGTGAGTCATGGTTGTATTTCCTTTGGCCTCCCACCTACTCTCTCCTTATCCTTCTTCCTCCTTTTCTTCCTCTTTCTCTTCCTCCTCCTCCTCCTCCTCCTCCTCTGCCCCATTCACAGGCGGAGCTACCTCGTAGCGGTATACTAGATATCGAAGTAACAGATGTTATATGTGTCGGCCATTTCTGGGCTCAACGTTGCGACCGAGACACATCCCTAGCCATGCAGTCGATTGCAGAGTCAATCAGTCATCGGATACTTCGACCACTGGGTGGTAACATTGCCCAACTGCAGGGGACATTCTGTCTGGCCATGTACTCTCGGGACGGTGCCTACTATAGGGCAAGAATTGATCACATTGACCTCCATAAGAACCTGGCCACTGTAAGTTGCACTATATATATCACTCCATAAGAACCTGGCCACTGTGAGTGTTGTTTAATAATAATATGTATGGTATTCACCTGGAATGCTCAGCATTGAAGGTGATGTAGTGTAAATAAGTTTTCCTTTAAGAAAAATGCAGTTGTAGGCGGTGTTTGTTGTGTTACCTGCTATGTACTGATGCATTAAAATTACTTTATTTGTGTATGTATGTGTGTAGGTGACGTTTGTGGACTACGGGAACAAGGAAGTGGTCCCGGTGAGCAATCTGACAAAACTGATCCCCGCGGAATGCGAGCTGCCGGCCCAGGCCATGGAGTGCCACTTGACGTGTATTAGACCTGCAGCGTCATTCTCTAGTGAGGGGTCTAGCTGGGTGACTCATGCCAACGCTCGCTTCGTTGAACTCGTTCAAAAGAGGCTCAAGGCCAAGGTAAGGGGGGGGAGGAGGAGGTGGACAGTATTTTGGTGAATATGTAGCTGATTTGGAAGTATATTGTACATTAGGTATTTTCTAAAGTGGAGGATACACTGAGAGTGGAGCTCTATGTCCCCGGAAAGACGACAATCAACGAACAGTTGGTTCGAGAGGGGTATGCCACTAATTGCGAGGAACCCTATCTTTCAAAGGTTAATCAATACTAAATTTAGTACAAGTTATTTCCTGTCAGTGTTGCTTATAATGATTCTTACACTTCCTGTGCCTTGTTGATCTTCTTGCACACTCTTACATGACTTGTGAGGCTTCCGTCACCTGTGCCTACTGGGCCCACGAAGTCCAGCTGCATCTTAGTATAATAGTTATTGCGGTACCACTTCGACTGTTCATTAATACATTAGATTCCATAAGAAATTATTCTTGTGAAGTTTAATCGTTGGACGAAGTGAGAGAGTCATGCAATGCATACTAGTCCAAGTATGATCTCTCATTCTCACTCTCTCTGTTGCTGTGCACAGATGGAGTTCTATCAGGTTCAAGCTGAAGAGAAGGCGGCTAAAACAGCCTCTAACTCTCAGGCTCACATTGACCTGGAACAAGGAGAGGAAGAAGGCAAAGGACGAGAGCCTAATCCTGTTCCACTCACTCCCTCCTATCATATGATGAATTGGGTATTGTCCTATCCACGTCGTGACAGAACTCAAACTACTTCTTCTTCACGAAAGGTCTGCAGTCAATCCTTCCTTTTAATTCTCTTCCATTCCTCCTCCTTCCTCTTCCTCCT
>JAODVQ020036237.1:0-16432 GCA_025400075.2 Phenganax stokvisi
TCATGCAATGTCATGCATACAGCGGTGTTTCATGGCTACCCATTCAGCACTGGTACCTGTGGAATTCGCTGCTCCCTCCGGTGTGCTTGTTCTCCCGCGGTCCGCGAAAAGAGGCGGATCCCATCAAAAGCGAGGGCCATCCAACAAGAGGCCCTTCCCTGAAATCCAGTCCCAGGGAGAAAGAAATGGTACCAATGGTGTGATTGCTGTACTTAGCAAGTGGTTGTTTAGGGAAAGATCATGAAACATATATGACAGTGACACATCCCAATGTTTTTTGGGTTGCAACGGGGCTTCTAAGTCGGAACGAGAGTTCCAGGAATTCCACTGAGTTGGGTTGTCAAATGCAGCGGGGTCATTTTGGAGGCGGAGGTGACAGGGGCATCCCAGCATCACTCCAAGACTTTGGCAGCCGGACATGGAACTGCTGTTGTTTTTTTATTGTCATGTCGGATAGCCGGATGGAGAGCTGACGTTTCATGTGCGAGCTTTTCATCAGGGTAAAATACCGTTTTATTTTTTAAAAATATATCGTTTTGAAAAGGAAAATGGTAAAATAGATACCTGGAAACAATGCTTAAAGACGTTAAGTATCAAATTAAACGAAAGGTTAGAGAGTGTAATGACTGTAATCCCTAATTTGAAGCAAAAATGCTATAATAATTATATTTTTGTGAGCATAAAACGATCCAATCATTTTTGCATTTTGCATAATAATTACTTTGTTTTGAGGTATAAATATAAAGCTATTCTCCACGTCCGAATATTGTCATACATATTTTATTTATGTAAGTTCACTGTATATGTATAACAACTATTTTTTTGGTTATCAAATGGCTGTGTAAAAGTCAGTAAGTCATCAAGTTTCATTATTTGAACACATGCATGTGATATAGGTTACCAGGCAGTAGGTGAAATAGACTATCTTTGACAATAAAATCAAATCTGCTGGGGTTTTTTTAGCTTTTCCTGTCTGATAATGGCAGTTCACCTGAACGAAGTGCAAGGCAGAGTACAAAACAAGATACGGAAAGAAAAAAACTGCCAAGTATTCCTAGTCCAGATTTGGACGAATACATGAACAGATCAGTGGCGAAACAGAAATCAGATGCAATGGCTTCAGCAGTTTTGAAATCCTATGGGCCTTATTTTATGGAGTACACACTTCTAGCTGAATAGTTAGTTAAAGTTTGCCCTTGAATAATAAAATGTCAGTTAACCTGTAATCCCATGCAGAACAGGAATACAGTGGGTTAATGTCGTTTCGTTTCTTCATTAGCAATCTTCTTCAAAAGCAAATGATTCCAGGAATGTACGTCCTTCCTGCAGCTAAATCTCCTTTGAGTAAGTCTGGACAAAACATGGACAAACCATGAATATCAGTCTACAATTAATATGTCTTTATAAGCTTCATCTCATTTTTAGTTTGGTATGGTGTTTTATTTATTCATCATGGAGTTTACGAGGAGGGAGTTTTTAAGTTCATTTTAAAAATACCAGAAAATTTTCCTGATGGAGATTGTCCTGTAAGTATAAGAACTTGGGAATTAAGACAAGGGATATAGGTATGGGGCAGTTTAGCTTGGTTTATCTGTATTTATCTTCTTTTTTAATTTCTGTTTTATGAAAGATGGTGAAGTTTGTGCCACCAGTGTATCATCCATTGGTGAACTATGAAACCGGTGAAGTTGATGTCAAACATGCCTTTCCATCTTGGAGGTGTGTGACTCTTCCTTTTGTGGCACAGATTTTGGAAAGAAACACAAACAAAAGAGAATGATTATTGTTTTTTAGACGAACTGTGAATCATTTGTGGCAAGTTTTGCTCTTTGCTCGAAGGTTGTTTTACAGAATTGAAAGTTCAAATGCTGTAAACCAGGAAGCTGCTATGCTGTAAGAGTTGACTGATCTTAACCATTTTTTCTACATGCAATGTGATTGGTACTGGATACTAATATTTCCAATGTTATTTCAGATATAACAATGATGGTGAAGGGTACAGGTCAAAAGTAGAAGACAATATTAGGCATTGCCACGAAGAACTCCACAATAATATTGATGATGATCCTCATGCAATCAGGTGCATAGTTTTTGTCAACTTAACTAGCTAGCTATAAAGCGTGATGTTTTCACAAACTATCTCTTGTTTCCTGTAGGTTTACAGAATGGATTCCAGAGAAACATGATAGTGTGAAGCATTCAATTTTAAGTTCAAAGGTATTGAAGTACAGGAATGTTTTAAAAAGTATCAGTCAGACTTGTGAAATTGAATTTTGTCATAATATGCAAGAGTTTTTTCTCAGGAAAAGTCAGACAACCAAACTAATAGAAATGCTCAGTCATCAGGACTCTCTTGGGTTGGAAAGGGGTCTGTTCAAATATTTAGCAAACCTGAAGAGAAAAGCTAGTCATAAGTTGAATTGTGCTGTTCTCTATGCAGCCAAATGTGGTAGATCTCATCATTGGGAATCATAAAGAATGGAAGTTACACAGACGAAATTCAGTCAAGAACCTTTGTTTCTGTACATATCCTGTTATTTTCTTACCATCCAGAGTTGTGTAAATTGTATACTCACTATATTATATGTAGATATAAAACATTTATTGATTATAGCAAAGTGTAGTCTAAGTAATTATTAAGATATTATTCAGTGATTAATTTTTATACAAATATAACTGAGTGTGGATAGACAACACGTGAGTGTAAATAGAAAACTAAAAATTGCAGAGATATCTTATAATAGTTAGAAATATTAATGTACTATAGTTTAGTTTAGTTTCACTCTAGCTTTTATATTTTCTTTCAGGCCATAATGAATTGTCAAGTTCATAGCTCTCTCCTTTCCATATGAAATGTGAAGGTGGTTCTGTTTCATTGTCTCTGTCTCTAAACTCAAAGCAATTGCTGAGTTCAATACCTAGACTTGATTTAACAAGTCCAACTCCTCCATACTTCTCTTGTGCAGGGTGATAGATCCGCCCTGTATCAGGAAACATACACAACTTTGAAGGCTGAAAAGGGTGCATTAATTTTTCAGTTCCATTCAGCATTAAAAACTCTTCACCATTCTGGTCAATTATTGAGGTATAAACTATGGGTTTATCATCACATTGAATGAAGTTGAATTCTTTGCCACAGGGAGAAATATATGGAAACTCATTATAACGTCCAGTGTCATTGATCTTAAGTCTCCGGAAGAAAAATGTCAGGAACTTCTTCTCTGAAAAATAAGATTGTGCCATAAAATCTATCCTAACAGGCTAGGGAAAGGATAATTATATTGACCAATGAAATTGCAAATACCTTTAAAACATGTGATGAAGTTCTTTAACCTTGCATCATGGAGAAAAAGCTAGAAATTTCATGAGAGCATAATAAGAGTTTGTTAGGGAATTGGGGTGGAGTTTTGGGTGAGGCCACAGGGTAACGTATGGTTTGCTCTGAGTATCAACTACTGTGAACATAGTTATAAACTGGGGTCATCTCATATTTCTACTGTTGACTATTCAATCTTTTGTTTTTACCTGGCCTTGATGGTCAATGTAGTAAAAATATTCACGGACATTAGCCGAGGGACTCTGACCTTGAACATAACTGGATGCATTCCTTCTCGCATTTTTTAATACTTGATTGACAGCAGATAAACAATTTTTTGAGCATTGTTTAAATGGTGATAACATACCAAATTTGCTTTTAATTTTCTTTGAAAATAATTTATGTTTTAGTACTTGAAAGTTTTGACATATCTAGTGACTTATTTAGATCAGTTGGGCAAAGCTTCCATTAGGATAAATTTTCATTCTGTATTTTCGTTCATTCCAGTGAGCTATATAGATCATATGATTGATGTTTACACTTTTGTAAACCTATTAAAATTTGTTCATCTACAAATTTCTCCAAATTTTCAAATAAAGAGAGAGATAAGTTTCCGTGTTTTTTCATTCCTATTCCATTTAATATTTGTCTGCCCGAAATGACGCGGTGCTTTTTCTTATTACATTGTTTTTTCGAGAAATTTGAAAATTATTTTGGAAATGGTTGACTCCGCTCTCGCAATGTACCCAGGGCTCATAACGAACTTTCGTGTCAAATTTCAAGATATTTCATTATGGTTGCGGAATACAAACCGCAAAAACTCAAAATATATCGTAAAACTTTGACGGAATCCGCACCAAGTTGCTTTGTTTTACAATTATAAACCATCGTCCTTATGAAAGTAGGCAGAATTTAAACTTTTCTGCTGAACAATGTCATCTGCCGTGCAAACCGTTGGCACAAAGTGTTGGAAGCGACGTGAGTTTGTTGATATTTTTTAAAGAAAAATTCTGCTTTTTCTTGTGTAGTTATTTTGCTGTTTTATTAAGAGTCCTAATAGAGTTGAATAAAACTAATTTTACATAAAGCTGCGGGGTTTCATTGAATAGGACGTGGTTATTGTGGTTTTAGCCGAGGTTTTCGCAATTACTTTGCTTTTTGCCATTTTAGTTTACTTTATTTTTCTACCGATTGTACAAGCAAATAAACGTATAAAGAAGCCGCCGGATTTCTGTACTTTTCCTGGAAACCACAATAATATAAACTCCCTAGACATTGCAGCAAAACAGACTCCTCAAAGTGTAAATTGCTTTGTATGTTAATATTATAATATATCAATTTCACATTTGCATGTATATTGTTTACAGCAGGGTGCATTACTATAACGCAGTATTTTAAAATTAAATCAGGTAGTCAAAAACTACCTGTTAGTGTTTGACAGTCAAAAGTTGAACAATAACTGTAGCTTCATGGCTAGCATTATTTGGTAAACTGCAATGGTATTTAGATGAGTTTGTTGCTCACGGTCATAATGTCAACTGTCTGGCACTGGGACCAGCATCTGGTAGCGTCATGGTTACTGGCGGTGATGACAAGAAAGTCAATATGTGGATGGTTGGGAAACCTAATGTCATTTTGGTACGAACTATCATTGATATCATGGCTCAAAGTTTAATTTAATTGCCTCGCATTTTATGATGTTAATTGATAAAACCTTGTTCAATACTGAACTTCAGAACTCAATAAAATTTAAATTTGTATGTTTCTGCAGAGCCTTGCTGGTCACACAAGCCCTGTAGAAAGTGTTCAGTTTAATCCTCTTGAAGAGTCTGTTGTGGCTGGTTCACAATCAGGAACGATGAAAATCTGGGATGTGGAAGCTGCTAAAAGTAAGTGGTAGACTAAAGAGAGGAGACTATGTGATCTTTCTTTTAATTATCCCTCATATCTCACTGAAACTGCAAGGCAACTACAACCTGTTCATATAATTTCTTGCAGTCACACGCACTTTAACAGGCCACAAGTCTGGCATCAAGTGCACTGATTTTCATCCGTATGGCGAGTATATTACATCAGGATCAATGGATACCAATGTCAAGGTAACTTATTTGAACTTATTAATTCTCATTTAAACTATTCTTCATCTGAATAATTATTTACTTCTATAGGTGTGGGATATAAGAAGAAAAGGCTGTATAATGACATTTAAGGTTTGCATTGTATTTTGCCCTGAAAAAATTCCTTTCTCTGTCTTGCTATTGGCAATTGCAAACCAGATTACTCTTTAGAGTTTTCCTTATAATAGAATGCTTCTCCAATTCTTGCAGGGCCATACAGATGTTGTAAATGCCGTACAGTTCAGTCCAGATGGTCGATGGATTGTGTCAGCTGGGGGAGACAGTCTATGCAAGGTCTGAATACTGCTCCTTTCTTTGTGATGTATGAAAAATGTTACTTCTACCCAGTGCTACTTATTATATTTTTATATTATTGTGTCCAACCGTAGATGGTTCACACGTTAGAGTAAGACTATCTCCATTCTGCCTGTTAACTACTTTGACTGATGGTTAACAATTTGTCTAATTTTCTCTTGTCTAGCTTTGGGATTTGACTGCTGGTAAACAATTGTCCGAAGTGAAACATGCTGGTCCTGTCAACACAGTGGAGTTTCATCCTAAAGAGTTTTTAATGGCAACAGGCAGTAATGATAGGTATAGGATTGTTGAATAAGATCATTGAATGCAGTTTTATATGGGAATTGATATTTCTTCCATATTATGACTGAATTATTCATCATCAATTTTAGAACAATAAAATTTTGGGACTTGGAGAAAATTTGTTTAGTTTCATCCACAGATCAAGAGGCAAACCCAATTAGGTATGAGGAAATTTTTATCATATATGCAGTGGTAACAGTTCCATTTTGTTAAATTATACATAATACATTTCAGAGCTGTTGCATTTCATCCAGAAGGTCAATGCTTGTTTAGTGGTGCCAATGATTCATTGAAGGTTCGTCTTCAGCAAAAATCATGCTTAAATTGTGAGCTAGAGCTTTAATTGAATGGTTTATTGCATTTAATTTTGAATATTTATTAGTTCATCAGTCTTAATTTTTACTTTTCAGCTTTATGGCTGGGAGCCTGTGCGATGTTTTGACAGCTTTGCAGTGGGCTGGGGAAAAGTCTCAGATATGGTCATTGCTTCTGAAAAACTGGTAGTTTACGTATATAAGCTGTAACATTGCCATTAGCATAGCATTCATTAAGTGACTCTAATACATTCTATACCAACCTCATGTTACACTTCATCACGGTAATTTTTCATAGGTTGCAGCATCTTTCTATCAAACAAATGCCTCAATATGGGTGGCTAGCTTTCAGGTATGTTTTTCTGCAGTCAACAAATGGTACTGTAGTGTTTTATATTTGCATTTTGTGTGTAAGTGCGTATACTCTTATGCTTAGAATGTTGAGGAAATAGTTTCAAACTTTGAAGAATTGCAAGTGAATGATAAGGATCCACAAGTTGCTCAGGTGAGTGATTTTTGTAGATTTGATGCTGTATTCTTCATGTTTAGCAAATCTTTGCCATGTGTTTGTGTTTTGAATATGGGGAGCTTGCATTTAGGTTGGAAAAACGAATTCTGAAGTAAAACATAATGAAGAGAAAAAAACAAGGTGTTTAGGGCTTTACTTTGTAAGATATAAAATGTAGTCTATGATTTTTACTTTTCTTTTTTTGTTTTACCGTACTGAGCTTTTCATGTGAACTTTTAGCCCTCAACGGAAAGTGTTTGAATCGAAACGACCGGTCACAACTTCGTCAAAGACAAGGTATTGCAGCCATTTATCTTCTTGCTAACTAAGGCATTAAACTAAATAAACTTACATGGACTATTACTGTTCGTCTATTTTTGCTTAGAAAACCAGGTAAAATTGACCAACCAGCAGCTAAGCCAAGCACTCCAGTGAAAAAGTCACCAACAGATGACTATGGTCACGTGTTCACTCCACGCTCCGCTTTGGGTAAGTTTGTTTCAATCTTTAAAATTTTCAGAACCTTTTTGAAAAGGCAAGCATATAAAAATTATGAACGAGAAAACTATAAGCTTATGTTATATATTTTTCTTTACAGAGCGGTCTCCACCTCCTCGTGCCAGGATTCCTTCTGCTCCTGCTGAAGAGCATGCATCTCAAGGTATAACTGATAGTTATTAGAAAAACAAGATTAGACCAGTTTGAAGTGGATGGACTTCAGCCACGCAAAAGTAAGCTGTAAGAATACACGGTAATTTTAGGTAGTGATCTTCGCTTTGTTGTTTGGTTTAGTACTGAACATTGAGAGTAAAGAAGAGCCATCAAGTGTTGTTGAAAAAATTCAAAAGAACGTGCCGGAAAAAAGCATCCCGGAAAAAGCTCCGAAAAGCCCGCGGACGGTACAAGCCAAACAACAGGAGCCAGTGCAGGCCAATGCTGTCACGAAAGCGCCAGCAGAAAAGGTAATTCAAGAATGCTTAGTAGAATGAGAAAAAAAACAATATTCGGTGCGTCAAGTAAGAAAATTATAAATCTGTTTTCTTGAAGTTAAAATATTTCATTATTTTCAGAGTATCCCGCCCGAGGAGCCAGATCGTATTCCTTTAGTTAAACCAAATGCTGTTGTGCCCTCAGAACGAAACAAACCTGCTGATTTATACATGGAGGATTTCTTGCCGGTTAGTTGATCAATTTGCTTTGAGTAGTAGGGTTAAACCATTATTACTAATATCATTTGCAATCAATAACGGTCTCATCTACGATTATTTCTGACAGGATAATAACGTATCTCATGTCAAGAAAGAAGTTGGAAAGGATCGGAATATTCCGTCAGCACCGAAGATCACCGATGCCGAAGCTGCTAATGTTATACAAAAAGGTGAGAGATCACGGTACGGCGCCAGCAGCCGAACGATTTGAGTTTCGTGGCATCTGTGTTTGATCCCGTGACATCACAGAAAGCTAACGCTGTGTGTATGTGTCTCTTAGGTCACACGCCTTTCACCGCTGTACTGACGAACAGACATCGCAATCTTAACATGGTCTGGAGACAATGGAAGGACGGGGATATTAAGGTATAGCGCCGTCGGGCATGCTTAGTTAGTAATTTGTCGTATGAATTTTACCATAGTGATTATACAAATTGCTAGCTCTTTCTTGAAGCTTTTTTGTTGTCAATCTGCTTAAGGGTGCAGTTCAGATTGCAATCAACATGAATGATCAATCAACTTTGGTAGATTTCTTGAGTGTTCTGTGTCTGAAGCAGTAAGTGCGAAACTATTGCTCGCTATCCGCTCCACAACTAGTTTCTGCGCAAACAGCTCTATTTTTTTTCGACTTTATGGCACTAATACTTTTTGCTCGTGCTTTTAGAACGCTTTGGAATCTTGATCTTTGTTCGATAGTTTTACCAAACATACGAGAGTTGCTCCTAAGTAGATACGAAAGGTGAGCGCTATAAATCAAAACGAATACACTACAGAAGCTGTACAACTTTTATGCTTGAAGAGTACTTTTTCTTTTTCGCGTAAGTATTTTTTTTCATCGCTTCCTCTTTTTGTTTCATTCAGCTACACTCAAACTGGGGCTGCTGTCGTTAGACTTGTCTTGAGAAATTTTGCTCCGGTCATAAAGAGTAACATGGCCGCTCCTCCCGTGTCTGTCGGCGTCGATGTCGTTCGTGAAGAACGGTGAGTTCCTGATGACTTCATGTTCTTTTGTGTGCTGCTATTAAAGAGGTTCAGATTTGACTTCCACTACTGCCATCACTACTTTTTACTACCCAAGCTTATATTTAATTGGTCAATCAATTAGAAAAGACGCATTTCATTGGTTAGCCTTGGCAAATGGTAATCGTATTGGTGATGGAAGTCAAATCTGAATCTCTCTGTTCTTAGTCTTAAGTCGTAAATTGCACAGGAATACCTAACCAAGCTATCATATAAGCTCTTTGAATGTTTGCTGGCGATTAACTGTTCTAATATACAGTTTTGTGGAAACACGACGTAAATTTATTTATGCAAAGGACCCAAAGCTTTGCATAAGTAAATTTACGTGGTGTTTCCACAAAACTGTATATTAGAACAAGCTATCATATACTTTACTCATTCAGTTTCCAGAAATGCCAAACTTGTCATGCACATCTGATATCACTTCGTGGTGTAGTCCAAACAAAGTTAAACGTGCCTGGTCGCAGTGGCAGTCTTTATCGCGAGTTATCTTTGCTATTCTCCTCACTGGAGTGACAAGGTACCCGACAATATTTTCAACGTCTTTGAGGCGATTATTTTGCGTGAACTTATCAAAAGTGTGCTTCACTCATTCCAAATTTCCTTGGGCCAATGTTGTTCGAAACAAAGTCAATGCTGTACCCTCTTTATTCAAGCATCAAGTACTGCATCTAGCTGGAGCGCGACGGGCTTTTGTTTCTACGTGTAGACACTGATATGCAATCCAGGAAAAATACCACGGAGAACTTTTGGCCGACAATTCCTCGCCGTAAACGAGCCATTCCACTAACGTTAGTCCTAGCAGACTGCATTGGCCAAAACACTGCTTTTTGGTTTGTAGCAATAGTATCAGAGCTTGATTCTGGTTGGCTGTATTCACTGTCTCCTCGCTCGAAGCGTGTAAATAGGGGAAAGTTTCTCCCTGCATGAAATGAAATGTAGTAATTTATTGAAAATGAAAAAAAATGATTTGCTTTTTAAACAACTCCGAGGTAGGTATTGCTGTTTATGAAACAATTTTTTCCATCGTATTCAGTGATTAGAGTATAAGTACTGTGCATCACTCATATCTCAAATTCTCCCCCACCGTGAAGTATGTTATTCATTTCGTACGGTAGTGTTCATCGTACGCCGGATGCTAGACCGAATATTAAATTAAGTCGGACCACTGATTTCATGCATTATTAGCGTGCATATGCCGCATTAAATCAAAACTTCATAACTACGTGGTTTGTTGTGATTGAATTGAAATCTAGCGCATCAAGAGACTTTTGCAGACATAAATCTTCATTCTCCCACAATAGTTCACTTCACACCATTTTCCATTACGGCCGTTTTGCCCGCGCGGGCAGCGCGCACTCTTTTGAACATACTCTGGTGTTGATTGCCTACGTGTGGTCTTCCGTGCACCCCAGGAAAGTTGAAAGTAATTCAACTTTCTCTGCGTGTACGCGAGATCAAGAGCGGATAATCAATAAAGAGCACGTTCAAAAGTGTGCGCTCTGCATGAGCAGGCAAAACGGCAACAAAGGAAAATGGTCTTTATGTGGCCTGTCAAAACAAACAAACTGCTGGACAGCCTTACCACTTGTGTTTGTTCATATATAAATGCGAAGGGCTGATATTCATGTAGAAATACGTTCGAATAGTTTGTACTATGCCATACAAGATCAAATCGAGGCAAAGGCCCAAAGAATTTTTTTCTCACCGAAAGCGAAAAACTAGTTTTCAGTTAAGTTTAAAAAGGGCCAGTGTTTATACTTTAACAAGAGTGAGTACATGTTCGCTTGACTAATTGATGACTAATTGATCTCTTATTAAATTACCCATTTAGATTAAATTAAAAAAACTACCCGTGTGCTGTTTTTGCTCGTGTTAAATAACAAACCGGCTGCCGGTGTATTTGAATGGTAACATTTTTGTGGTTAACCATGTCGCTTCCCGCATGCTTCCTTGTCCCGGAAAGAACATACTATATTAATTTTCCATTGTTGCATGTTTCATAAATATACTTCGGAGTTTAGTGTTGTTTTGCGTTCGTGTGCGCCCGCTGATTTGTTTTTCATCCATTTTTTTAAACATTGTACTCTGATGTCAACACTTAATCAGTCAGAGCTTATTGATGGTACTAACGTGGGATGTCTACATTAACTGGTTAACTTATTTGTGATTGGGAGCTTGGGTAGTGAGTATATTTTGGTATTACTAAGTTAAAAACATTAGTTGTCTATTATGCCTCGGGTTGTGGAAGATCAGTTTGGAAAATTCAAGAACGATCCTTTATTGAAACAACTGCAAGTGCAGTCAGAGGTTGGTATATGCCTAATTACTTTTGATGAAAATATATCATAATGCTTAAAAAAGAGTTTATTAATTCAGGTTAGATACACTGGTTATCACAACTGCTCAGCAGAAGAAAGAAGAATAAGATTTTGTGCAGATTGTTACGACAGACGTTGTAAAATAGTAAGTGTACAGTTGATCTCTTAGTACCAGTATGGTGTCACTATGAAATCGCCGGTGAATGACGATGTACGAAAACCAGACTTCACTTTTGGAAGCGAAACATTCAGTGAACAACAGCTTTCTTGAGGACACAAACTTCATTCAAGTTCCCAGAGCAATGTTGTCCCATTGGCACTGCATGGTCAAATGCAATTAGCTTAACCGTACCGAATCATCCGCTTTCTGGGCTACTCACTTCCTCATTACTATAATCTACGATTCTGATCCATGGATTTCATATTGTATTCTTTTTCTAGGGATTTCTACGTAATGGCATAAACTTACTATTGTCTTTCCCAAAATCTCCAGAATCTCAGTTCACTTCTTCAGAGTACGTGGACTTCGTGCGAGAGCCGGGCAAGGTAAGCATTTATTTTGACTTAGACTACGTTCACACTATGCCGGTACAGTTCGAAAACGGCGCAAAAAAGTCACATTTGACCGTCGCGTTCACATTATGCCGGTGCAAAATTGTGTGAAAACGTCACTTTTGCCGCTACGATTTGAGCACGGTTTCCAAACGGAGCGAGATGAAAACGGAACGCTTTGCGGCATTGTGTGAACACCGGTTCCGTCTTGTTGACGCTTAAGTACTCAGAGTTGTTTTGGAACATAACTTCGAAAATAAATATGGCTAACTTGGCTGATGTTTGGAAAGCTTTTAGTAAGGGTTTGCACTAAAATTTGGGCAAGTGTGAACGCTAACGAAACTGTATCAAAATTCCAACCGGATGGTGTGAACAGATGAGAAACGTTGCGTTATTTCAATCCGGCGATATTGAGCGTAAACCTGGCTTCAACTTTGAAGACTTTTCTGCAACTTGCCTACGCGACAAATAAGGTTTCAAAATAGCAAAATGATTTCAGGTGTTTTTAGTGTCTCCGCTGATCTTCAACGGTGTTTGTGTGAAATTTTATGGATGGCTGGATATTGAAAAACTGCGAGGTTTTGGATGCTTGGCGTTTGACGAAAAATCAGCCCAGGTTAGGAGATATAAACTTATAATATATACACGGTAGTTCGTTCATCTCTAAACTGTTAATGAAAAGTCCAGGATGAGTCATGGTGACCAGTTTTACTACATCCTCCCAGGAGTGCCTGAAGAAATGCGTGTCTTTCATGATTCATCTTCTTGAGATATTAGCCCCCGCCAATGACGTCATGTATGTTTTTAGATTGAAAATGATTTTCTTCAAGAAAGTCTGAAGCTCAAGAGAGGAAGCTACGAGGCTGCAAAGACGTTCCATGACTTGCACCGTTCTGCCTCCGAGGGTAGCACTCCTAGCAGTTGTATATACGAGTGTCGAAGAATTGCACGCTGCAGATATAGTGTGTAGAATACAATTGAAACTCTGATAAGCGGGCGTTAAAAGCTCAGAGCCAAATATCAGGGTTGCTATGGCATTGAAGAGTTGTCTATGCTGACGTGGGTGTTATTTGAAGTAAGACTTGTTTACCCGAATTCACGAAGTGTGTCTACATTGAAGATTAGAGACGTGCATGTCCGTACATGAGAAGTGCGACTTTGTTACTACTTTCGGCCCGGGTTTTATTAAAAGAGCGTTTGAGTGCGTGCGCCTTCTCCAGTGTATCTGCACCGGAGTACCTGAAACCGCGATGGTTGGTAAACGGATTTATAATAAGACAAATCCGGATTGCAGGAAGCTAAACTCCTCAGATTCATTTGCTAAGCCGTCCTTGGCTACGTCACCTTGTAATCTCCACTGGTTAACCACAAAATAAGTGCCACAAACACCCAGCATGTTGTTACACACGTTGTTGTTCGCCAGCAACGCGACTTCAAAAGAAGACCGCACGTTATTTTTGACTTATGCACGATGAATTAAGCGCGATAAGTATACTTCCTCTCGCGTGACGTTACCTTGTTCACGCGGCGAGGTTCCGGTGCTCTTCCGACCACAGGACGACAAACATACTCTCGCTTATTTCTACATATGCATGTGGGATATTTTGAATCTTTGCCTTGGCCTTCTCATACTTTTGCCAGAAAGTGGCGTTACTTCCGTTAGTGTAAACCACATTTGCATTGCATGCGGCGTTTGGGATGTCAGACTTGAACTTTGTACATAACAGTTGTAAGGTTAGAACATGTTACAACACATTTAGCCCTGACCCTTGTCAAATTCTAATATTAATAAGCGTATAACATGAACGCTTAGAGTCGATTTTACAAGAAAGAATGCTTTTACTGTTTTGTTATTTACAAGCGAAGACAAAAAATTGTCATTGACATATGAGATTACCAATGGATCCTCTATGCCCGTAAAGATGATTGTAAAGCAAGCCACATAATATTCTACATATAGATAGTTAGTTCAGTTAGTTCAGTTAGTTATTCTACATATAGATCAGATAGTTCAGTTCATCAAGTGGTGAGATACGTATCGATCCAACAAATGAGTGGTTTATGAAGTGATACCTCTTCAGCCTTTACATGTCTGTGTTCTGGGTCTGTTCAAAATGAAAAAAAACGGTTGAAGGAAATTTTTCTCAAGGAAGGTTCAAAAGTTATCACTGAAATTGATGCCTTACTTCAGAGGTTTTATTTGGGGGCAATTTTTCTTGAAATTCCTCCAGTTTAATGTTTGCCTGTAACAAAGTTTCCCGCATTATTCCATCCTCAATCTGTCAAAAAAAATTCGAAACAATATGGACATTTGCATGACAAAGTTTATCCGCTAGGACAAATTTATCCAAAAATTTATCCATATAGATAAATTTATCCAAACTTTCGGAGAAAAAGAAGTCTCTAATCTTAAATGACATAACACAGGAATTTAGTTAACAGAAACCTGAGCTGTGTCTTCATCAAATACAAGATATCCAACGCCTTCTAACGTCATCGTGTTTAGCCATCCAACAAACACCACACAGACACCATTCATAATGAAAGGACTGCGTAAAAACACCTGCACAAAATGAAGCACAAATTAGAGGTATAATCATGGTTATGTGGAATTATCAGAGGGCGAAACATCCCATGCCCATGATGTACAAATGTTTGATATGTATATATATATGTATTGCACTAGTATTATATCTGGCTATCTATTTTTCGTCCAACGAGAAAGAAGAGGAGTACCTTGTCTTTTTCTCTGTAAAAGTCAACATTTTCTGCAGGAACAGTCTGTGTTTCATTTTCTTTTGGAAACATCACTTCGATGTTTACTCCTGTCGCTGTGAACGCCTACGATTGAAAGCAAATAGAAAAGTAGCAATGATTGTGTGCAATTCGTTTGAGATGAGAAACAATTTATACTCACAATGGATGTTTTTCCTTCTCTGCATTCCGTTTGAAAGCGAAGTTGACGCTCTTCCAACGGTCTATCTCTGTAGCCACTGTACTTTACCTAAAAATCACACAGAAGCCAAATTACAATTGATATTTGATGCATTCTGAACTTCAGTGAAGTCTGAAGAATAAAGGCTACTACGCATTTTAAGTGCTCTGCACGAATATGAGTCTCTGTCTTTACCGTTAGAACGATTTAAAAGTTGCATGATAGAACTGAAGAAGCAAGCTTTAACGATCTTTTACAGTATACGTTGACACATTGAGCAAGCACTTATATAAGTTATAATATCCAGAACGATTAATTAGCTCGTTTAACATTCTGCCTGCAGCTGTTCCATTTATCTTCTAGCAAGAAAATGCATGGACTGCATGAATAAGCAAGGTTACGATAATGTCTTGCACTTAACTTGCATTATATAACTCGTGCTAATTACAAATTTAACATTCTCCAACACTCGTAAAATATATTGCAGTGCTCCGACGAGTCCTTTTCAAGGGCGTTATAAAGTCAGTCAAGGACAATGTATTCACGTCTTCTCTCGATTCTTTGTACTGCGCATAAACTTCTCATGGAACTATAGGTTGTTTGCTTCAGCTGTTTTGTCCAATACATTGTTCAATTTTGTTTGTGCAAAAGTACATCAATGCTGTCCAGTTACAATCTCTTCATTACGACTGACTACATTTTTGAAACATACATAGGCGCGCAGCGAAGTACCGGCGCTTATAATTATATTTATAATGTTACAGACGAATTGAGGTTATTGAAGTTGCAGATTAACAAAGTCATTGACCAACTCATACGAAATATGATGCATGTATATACTGTCGATAAACAACATTTATAAATATAACAAAAAGTCCTACCTCAGTTTCTCTCGAGAGTTTTTGGAAGATATCACTGTTTTCAAATCTATCCCTTTGGTTTGCGACGACTCGTGGCATTTTCTTAATGTGAAGCTGCGTTCGAGACCGCTCAACATACCAAGCCGAAGACGCTGCATCACAAGTCAAAACAGGCTTGCTAGAGAGCAGGTTGCAAATGTAAACATACCAGTAGCTAGCTGGCTAACTTCAGTACTCCTTATTACGCACGTTCAAGTGCATTTGAAAGTACGTGCGTCTTCTCCGCGCTTTGCTATAGGCCGGTTGTCCGTCGGCTGCTCGTTTAACGCACGGAGAACATCGTAGAATCTTCTAGTCGTTTCCATCGTCGGTTCTAGACACTTGTTCTAGACATGTCTAGAGCAAAGACATCGTCACTTGGTGACCAGGGAAGTGACGTCACAAGTGAGTTTAAGGAGCTTACTTGCAGGCTCACTGGTTTGAAGCAATGAATGGCGGAAGTTGCTAATCACCCCACTCATTGCGCTTTGCTGTGGTGTCTGTCTTATAAATGCCCGTGCGGGCCGAGCGGCCCGCTAGAAGAGACGAATTTACTTGTTGCACCTAGTGCGTGAGATTCACAGATCCACGTGGATGATATCCACCAATCAGAAACGAGGCGAGACGAAACAATCAGAAACG
>JAODVQ020036342.1:0-19966 GCA_025400075.2 Phenganax stokvisi
GAAAACTCAAAAATTTAGAGAATCCGATAATTTGTCTAAAACTAAATGGCCCTGTAGAACGGACGCTAAACCTTGCAATTAACTGCCCTATAGAGTATAATTCAATTCTATAAGGAGGATATGACATAATGGATGTTAAAGACGCGATTCTTTCACGACGTACGATTTTTAAATTCAAACCAGAACCCGTGCCAAACGATGTCATTGAACAGGTTTTCAGTTTCGGAATATGGGCACCGAATCATCATGTCACAGAGCCGTGGCGTTTTACTGTGATTGGTAAAAAAACGAAGTTGATCCTTGCAGACCGCTACCGCGAAATCAAGATGGAGGATACACCCGACCACGTTGATGCCGAAAATCTCGCCAAAATCGGTGAACTGGCTTACGAGAAGTTTATGTCCAAGCCGACGATTATTGCGGTGTCCTGCGTCCAAGAGGGCGACGAACAACGCCGCCGCGAAGACTACGCCGCTGCTTGTTGTGCGATGCAGAACGTCCAACTCGCCGCATGGGATGCTGGCGTTGGCATGCAGTGGAGCACCGGCAGAATCACGATGGAAGAGCCGACCTATCAATTGTTAGGGATTGATTCGTCACAGGAGTACATCATCGGTTTTTTCTATACCGGTTATCCTGCCGACATCGGGGAACCGAAACGGCAACCTGCTGGTGAGTTTATCCGCTGGGTAGCATAATGCAGAGGCAATTGACATTATGTTTCAACGTATTAGAGACACTCTCAAAAGAGAGAAAGAACTGGAAGCGCAGGTTAGCGAGGAGGCCAGGGCTGAAGGTAAAGTTGAAGGCAGAGCTGAAGCTTACCGCGAGGTGGCTGAGTGGAATAAGCGAAGGTTGGCAGCGGAGGCTCGCGGTGAAAAATTCACAGAGCTGCCTCCCGGGGCACCTTAAATCGCTAACTGGTACGCCGTCTTGGCATTTTGCCAGAAGAATTTTGCCTTGACGGTATTGCCTTTCGCGCTGAAGTAGTCGTTCACAATCTGTTGCACGACGTTATACGGTGCGAAACGTTCAGAGACGGGCCAGTTGCTCCCGTAGATAAGCCTATCCTCGCCAAACGCGTCCCATAGCACATCAATCGTTGGCGTGTAGTAGGCGACATCCGTCGGTGCTGGCGTTTGTCCTGTATGTTCCGCTAATCCCGAAACCTTGCAGTAGGTGTTCGGATAGCGTGCCACTTCCTTAATAGCAGAAACCCATGCCGGATCCGGCGGCGCTTCTGAGATACGCGCACCAGCAATGTGGTTGATAACAATCCGCATCTCCGGCGTATGTTCAACCAGTGTGGGTAGAATTGATAACGCTTCAGGGTTAATCAGTAGGTCTAAGGTGAGTTCTTTGGCTGCCAGTCTTTCGATATTTGTCATGAAATTCGTGTCGCCGATGGCGCGTAAATGCCCGCTGCCGAGGCGTATCCCGCGAAAGAGTGGATTCGCTGCAAACCGGTTCAAGTGTTTTTCAAAATCCGCGTCGTCGGGTTCTAAATGTCCAACGAACCCGACAATAAACGGTTCATCTGCGGCGAGATCGAGAATCCACTGGTTATCTTCAAGCCACTTGCTCGCCTCAACGACAACCGTACCTGTTGCACCTTCAGGGACTCCAAGTACTTTATAGTCGTCCGGCATCACCCGTCGGTAGAGCACCTTGTCATTAGGGTTCGGCCACGGGACACCTTCCGGGCGCGTCGGATCGTAGAAATGCGTATGTGTATCTATAATCATAAATATCTCCCTATACTGTCTGTTTTTCTTCTGCTTGTCGGCTGCGGTTCCCCTGATTCGGCACAGCAGCAGAAACGCGAACTTCAACGTGATGCGTTAAAGCTACAGATGGGACAGGCACTTAACCCAACGGATGCCGAGGGACACCTTCAACTCGGAAAAGTCTATCGTGAATTAGGTGAGTATGAGAAAGCGATAGACTCTTTTCAACACGCCATCGCACTGGATGTGGAGCATGAACATGCATATAACAACCTCGGTTTGGTTTATATGGATACCCGTCTGTTTATCCTCGCAATTGAGATGTTCCAGGTTGCGTTGGAGTTATCACCCGAAAATCCGGCGTTCCTGAACAATCTCGGCTACGCATACAATATGACCGACCAATTTGAAGAGGCACTCGCCGCTTACCGCAGTGCCATTGAAGCGGATCCGACTTTTATTGATGCCTACTACAACCTCGCCGATACTTATCTCAACCGCGACATGTACCCAGAGGCTGTCCAATACTACGAATCCGCACTCGAAATGGAAGACGGTGATGCCGACGCGGATATCTATTTTAACGCCGGACTCGCTTATGAGAAAAACGGGCAATTCCTGCCTGCTATCCAGGCCTACGAAAAAGGGTTATCGCTTGACGATAGCGATGCAGAGGCGTATTACCATCTTGCGCAGACGTATCGGAAAAACGGTGATCCGCTTATGATGCGTCGCTATCTGGAGACGTTTCTGGATCGGGCACAGGGGCTCCCGCATCTTGAAGAAGAGGTCCGCGAGGCGGAGCAGCTATTTGACAGGTAGTATGCTTTCTTAGGATCAGCAGAAATTCTGATTTCATCCCGTCCGGATTCTTATTCTTCCGCGCCCCGAACAACTTCCGGGTTTTAATCCGATCCTCATAGACCTTTTCAAACGTCCATCCGCGTTCCGTGAAATATTCCGCCAGTATCCGCCATATTTCGACCATTATACCATCAATGCGAGGGTTACCGACGAAGATACAGGCTGCAGCGTTCGGTTTCAGTTGATTCATCGCGTTTTCGAGTGCATTGACCGTATGGCAAAAATAGGAATCTAGCCGTTTTCGGAGATCGTCGCGGGTGAGCATCTCCCGGACGTTAGCCAACGTTTCGGTCTGAACGATCCGATCTGCCTTCCGATACGGGATTTCGAGCCGCGATAGTTCTCGAATCTCGTCCTCGGTGTGTCCTAACCAGAACAGTTCCATCTTCGTTGAACGGATATACTCCTGCGCTTGGAGGTATGGCGGTGATGTGATGAGCGCGTCGCATTCTCGCGGTACCGTGATATAGGACGAATCCACACCCCCTTGCCACTCGATTTCAGGTATGTTTCCGTTGTGATGCTGCGGTAGGTGCGGTTTCCTAACCGCATACACGAAATCGTTGAGGCTTTTTAACGTCTTGAGCGAGAGGCTGTGAACCATCTCATCTAATTGCGCTTTCCAATTTGTTTTAACCAGTTCCGCTATGGCACTCAACTTACGTTTGGACCTCGCAAGTTTCGGGGTCCTGTCTTCTGTATTGGAGAAACGTTTGCTCGCCTTCAACAACGCAGCCTTAATAATCGAAGAAAAAACATCGTCATCCGTTTTATGGATGAATCCCCAGTAGTGTGATAGGGTTTCTAACATTTCAGGCGCGTACCAGTAATCAACGTTTGACCAATCGGGTATGAACCGGTAGTTGCTTTCTCGCATCGCCGCTAAACGTTTGAACAATTCTTCTTCCTGCAACCGCTTTTTTCCGCTATAGACCTTCAGCGGCATAATATGGTTCAGGAGTAGGTTGAGATCGAAGAGAACGGCGTTGCGTTTGCACAGGTAAGCCTCAACACCTACCGTCCCTGACCCCGCAAACGGGTCAACAATCCAATCCGCTTCCTTTGTGTACGTGTTAATCGCGTAGCGGACAATTTGCGGGATAAATTTCGCAGGATAGGCGTAGATCGCGTGTGTCAAGTAGCCGGTATCGTCGACTTCAGGAACGAGGTCGCGAAAGGAGACCCATTCGACCCTACCAGATGTCGTCTCCTCTGCTGGCGTTTCAAACTCGGTATCTATTGGAAAAAGTGTGAACTGTTCTTCCATGTTTCGGTTTTGCATAAATCTCTACGGAGGCTGTAGAGTAAGTTTGGCGTGTTGACCTTATCGGAAAGGCTGTTGCAATTCTTACTCTGTTCCTACTTCTACGGCATTTTCTATTTCTTCCTCTGTGAGTTGGAAGTCAAACACCGCTTCTCCTTGTTCCACCACTTCCGTGTCCGGCGTTGCGACTCCTTGAATCTGCTCTGTGGGTTGTACGGTTTCCTGTACAGCAGCTTCTGTCGTTTCAAGTTTCTTTGAAGTACCACCGAGGATTGTCAAGGTAACAATGCCGATAACACAGACACTCGTGACCGTCAGTGCAATCGGACGTTTCCAGAGGACAGTGCGCTCGCTCCTGTCTAAGAACGGGAGGAAGAGGAGTAGCAACATGCCGACCGTCGGGATCACAAACGTCCCGAGGATTTCAAAGGGACCTTGGAAATATTTCAGCAGTTGGAACAGGAACAGGAAATACCACTCCGGGCGCGGATCGTAATCGGCGTTCGTCGGATCGGCGACATCTTCAAGCGGAACCGGGACGAACAACGCAACCGCAGCGAGGGCAACGAACAGGATGAGCATACCGACAACATCTTCAAAGACCTGATCCGGATAGAACGGTTTGCCAGTTTTCATATCTTCTGGTGTGTTCTGCGGTTTACCTGAAGACCCGTAGTATCGGACGAAGAAGAGGTGCACACCGACCAATCCGAAGGCTAACCACGGGAGCCAGATTGTGTGGAGCGCGTAGAACCGCGATAGCGTCACCGCACCGATCTCTGTTCCTCCGCGCATCACCTTCGCCACGAAATCGCCTAATCCGGGCGCGGTGCTGGCGATTTCTACACCGACAACCGTTGCCCAATACGCCTTCTCATCCCACGGAAGCAGGTAACCTGTGAACCCGAAACCGAGTACGACCAGTAACAAGAGAACACCGAAGATCCACGTCAATTCCCGAGGTGCTTTATATGAACTGTAGAGGACGACACGAAGCAGATGCAGCACGACGATAATGACCATCGCACTTGCACCCCAGTGGTGTAAGCCTCGCACAAACGCACCGAACGGGACCTCTGTACTGATATAGGTTACGGCGTTGTGCGCGTGTTCCGGAGAAGGTGAATAGTAGAACGCAAGAAACGCGCCTGTCACTGCTTGCAATATAAGCAAGAACATCGCTAAACTACCGAGCGAGAAAAGCAGATTAATGTGTTTCGGCAGTGGTTTGCGTAAATGTTCGGAGAACTCCGTTAATGGAAGACGTTCGTTGAGAAATTGTCGCATCTACGTCTCCTTTACATATAGGATACCTGCTTCGACTTTAGTTTCCAACTTCTGCAAGGGTTCTGGCGGCGGACCAGCAACAACGGCACCCGTCTTATCGAATATCGCACCGTGGCACGGGCAGAGGAACGATTCCTGTTTTTCATCCCACCGGACGAGGCAACCGAGGTGTGAACAGGTTCGCGAAAAGACGCTCCATTTCCCGTTACCGACATCGGTTACGTAAACGGAACGTTTTTTTGTCGCTTGAACCCAACCGTCTTTAGCCGTGAAGGTATAATCCACCTTTTTAAACCGACTGTTTTTAAGTCGGTCTGCAAGCCCCAAATCGACCCATTTCGATTCCGCTTTTTTGAAAGCAGGTGAGATTGCAAAGCCAATCAGCGGAATACCGGCAGCGAGACTTATAATCCCACCGATAAACGCCGTTGCAATTTCTAAAAATGAGCGTCTACCTCTCTTTTCCATCTGCCACCCTCCTTCCGTTTCTTCTGTCCTTCTGTCTTTAATATGTGTCCGTCCTGAGTTATCTCCTCCGCGTTTGCCCTTCAAAGGGTGTGCGGAGGTCGTAACGTCCTTCTTCTAAGACCGGTAGCGTGCCATCGTTGACCATGAGTTCAAGCGGCAACTCTTTGGTTTCCATCGGCATCGTGACGACGTTTTTGATCCGCAAAGATTCGTAGATAGCCAGCATAATTTCAAGCGTATAGCGGGCTTGCACACCACTGCCGCGGTGATCGGAGATGTCGCCTTCAATCCACTCGATTAACTCTTGGAATTGGTTCTTCGGCTCTGGTGGCGGTGTGATGGTTTGCCACCCTTTCGCGTCTCCGTTTTGGAGGAGAAGTGTCCCATCGGGTCCGTTGCGAATTTGCCCTTCCGTGCCAGCGACTTTCGGCATTGAGACAGGGGGGTCGGGGAGATCGCCTTCATAGATGCCGCGCGCGCCGCCTTCAAAGCAGACTAACCCCATACAGAGGTCTTCACAGATCGTGCGGCGTTCCCATCGATCCGTTGTACGCGATGTCTGTCCAATCACCCACAAAGTTTCGGGGTCAGACAACATGAAACGCCAACCGTCGATTGCGTGTGTGCCTGTATTCAACAGTCCAGCATGCTGTTTTGCGCGGTGATGGAGCGTTGTCGGTGCACCGATCGCTCCGGCAGCTACGAGCCTACGTGCCTCTACATTTGGTGCGGAGTACCTGCCTTGGTGACCGATGATAAGTTTGACATCGTTGGCCTCGCAAGCCTCAAGCATAGCGTCTGCCTGTCCGAGCGAGGCGGCCATAGGTTTTTCACCGATAATCCCTTTCACGCCTGCTTTCGCTGCCGCGACGGTGGCTTCCGCCCGCGGTCCCTGCCATGTCGTAATACTGACGATGTCCAAATCCTCTTTTGCCAACATTTCTTCAACATCGGTATAGATAGCAGGTACCTCGTACTCGTCAGCGACCCGTTTCGCCGATTCCTCATAGATGTCCATCGCTGCTACGACTTCTGCTCTCGGGTTATTTCCCCACGCTCTGGAGTGGGACCTCCCCATTCCACCACAACCGATGATCCCGACGCGATATGTCTGATTTGCCATTTGTGCGCCTCCTTATTTTTCCATCCAAGCGATTCCTAAAACCGTGTCGGCTATTTTATCATCTTACCTTAATTTTTGTCAAATTTTTCTACGAATATCGTTTTCCTTGACAAACCCTTAAAAACGTTGCAAACTATAGAAAGCAGTATAGCCTATTATATTTTTGTAGGAGCGAGCTGTGCTCGCGATTTTTATATCGTGAAGAATTGACTGGACAAAACACTACATCAAAAGAGAGGCATTATCAAATGGAAACCGGTTATGAAGATAAAGGTTCACAGATTCGGGTAACAAACCTTGAAGCTTTCCCGATGGGTGTGAAGGCTTATGTCAAAATTGAGACCAACATGGATGTTACGGGTTGGGGCGAGATCAACAATATGGAGACCACTGTCACCTGTGCGTTGGCGCGTTCCCTATCCGAGATGATCATCGGCGAAAACCCGACACGGATTGAGCATCACTGGCAACGCCTGTTCCGCGCACATCGCAATATCCGAGGCGGCGGGTTGATGGTGCATACGATTTCCGCTATTGATATGGCACTCTGGGATATTACCGGAAAACTCTGGGGTGTACCGGTCTATCGACTCCTCGGGGGACCCTGTCGCGATAAAATTTGGAAATATCCGAGCCCAAAGGCGATAAAAACGGGACCCGGAGGTTCTAAACCGTTTGCAGGGAATCCCGATGAGATCGCTGACATGGTGAAACGTGTGCATGATGCACGTGAGAAGGTCGGTTCCGACGGTGCTGTGATGTTCGACGCACATAGCTGCTTACCGCCACCGATTCTTAAGCAGTTCGCAGGGTATCTACAACCCGACGATCTGCTCTTTTTAGAAGAAGCATGGGTGCCGGGCAATATTGAGGTGATGCGGAAAATCCGAGAATCCGTACCCGTGCCGCTGGCAACCGGAGAACGTGACCGCACAATATGGGAAGTCCGCGAAATCCTTGAGGCGCAGGTGATTGACATCCTTCAACCCGATGTTGGACACGGCGGAGGCATTACACAGGTTAAAAAGGTCGTAGCACTCGCGGAAGCGCATCACGTCCCGATTGCACCGCACTGTACGATGTCCTACCTTGGTCTTACGGCGAGTTTTCATCTGTCGGCTGCAGTGCCGTTCTTCCTTATCCACGAAGGCTATGAAAACGTACTCCCAGACGGTGTCGCAGACAAGACATGGGAGATGGACGAAGACGGCTACGTTTCGTTACCTGAGGGACCCGGTTTAGGCGTTGAGGTGGATGAGACAAAGGTTATTGAAGTTGGGCAAGATGAGAGAAGACGCTTCACCTGGCCCAATAGCCGATTGCCAGACGGCTCCATCGCTGATTATTAGAGACTTAATGAGGTGTATTAAATGCATACGCTTTGGCTTGTTATCCAACGAGAATTCGTCTCAAATGTGTTGACCTCCCGATTTATGATTGGGTTTATCGTGTGTCTGCTTTCAACTGCCGTTGCAGTTTTCGTTCAGGTGGACGATTACGAGAAACGTTTGGCAGGATATAACACTGCTGTTCGAGAAGCAGAAGCGGAAGCCCAAGAGTGGGAACTCTACTCCAAAATCAAGCCGAAAGCACACCGAAAACCGAATCCGCTGGGTATTTTTAACGTCGGGACGGAGAACTTCGGCGCAAACACAGTCACCGTTGAGCTGGGGAAACCTATCTTTGAACTCTCCTTCCCGATATGGTCAGCACCGACACAGAAGCGAGGTTCGGACAACCCCTTCCTTGCAATGTTCCTGACCGTTGATGTGGTTTTCATCTTCAAAATCGTGCTCAGTGCATTGGCAATCCTGTTTGCTTACAATACCATTTCCGGGGAAAGAGAGGACGGCACACTCAAACTTGTTTTATCCAATTCGATACCGAGAGATACGATAGTGTTTGGGAAATACCTGGGCGGGATGTTATCGTTGTTTCCTATTGTTTTGATGAGTTTGATCGTAGCACTGATCATCGCACTTTCTTCGCCGGTTACCGCCTTTGATGGAAACGACATCGCACACATTGTGCTAATATTTGCTGTTTCACTACTGTACGTATCAACATGGTATCTTTTAGGATTGTTACTGTCGGTTTGGACGAAGACGGCTGCGACGACATTGATCCTTTCGATGTTTATTTGGGTCCTTCTAACGAGTGTTCATTCAAATGCAGTGGCATTTGCGGTGGATAAATTCCCACCTTATAAGTCGAACCCTGAGTCGGCAGCACTTCAACCCGCCTTCGAGGTCTGGGATCAGTTTAAAAAAGAAGCGGAGGCCTACATCAAACAGAGAGGCTACGACAATTTGCAAGAGTCAATTACTTGGGAACCTGAGGACGGCGAACCTACGAGAACCAGAACAGGCATGGGAACCAGTTCTGAGTCTGGTGGGTATTACAGAATAAAGAATTATCACATCACAAACGTTGCCAAAGCAGATACTTCCATCTTCCAAGAAATTTTGGGTTATCAAGAACAACTTCGCGTTGAATATGCTAATAAAGCCGAGGCAATTCTCAATAAGCCTTCGGAAGAACGCGAGCGGAACGCGAAATTTGCAGATATGATCTCTCGTATCTCCTTCGCGGACACTTACGACTTCGCTGTCGGAACAGTAGCAGGTACAGATCGAAGAAGTTATAACGATTTTATTCAGAATTCCAGAGCCTATAAGCGTGAGATTGTTGAATATTTGAGAGATAGAGAGGCGTTCTCTTCTCGGGCGTGGTTTTCTGATGACAAGGGCGCAGCGGAACTGACAGACCTGCCTGTTTTCCAACATCAACGGCTCTCACTTTCCGAAAGTCTATCCCGTGCCGCCATAGATATTTTGATCTTAGTGGCATGGAATATCGTCCTATTCATGGCGGCTTATGTATCCTTTCTGAGATATGATATGAGCTAAAAAAGGAGGGTTATCAGTTTGCTTCGCAGTGAGAGTTAAGACGGTTTTTGTATCAAATCCGAACCATGGTGTCTTTCAGAGGATGATGTGGTACAAACCAATCTTTTAACTGATAACTGACAACTGACAACTGACAACTGATAACTATTAAAATGATTTTGCAAATTGCGATAAAAGAGATATACCACAATCTCACGACACTCCGATTCGCCTTAATGGTCATTCTTTTACCTGTTTTGTTTATAATAAATGCCCTGATATATAGCTTTGGGAGTGGCGGTTATACGATGCAGATGAACAATTATAACCGACGCGGAACGGAAAATAAAGAGCATATTATAAAACACGCCGATCAGAGCTTAGCAGAATTAGCTCTTGTAGGACCCGGGGAGATGCCCAAGCGTCCGAGCCGTCTGATGTTCTCTGCCGGTGGTGTTGATGAAGTGGTATCGCGTTCTATCAAAATGAAAAGTGAGGGAACTATCAGTCGAAGCGGGGGTGGCAAGGGTGAAGATTATAAGTGGCGACCGCCATTAAAATTAGAGTATAAGGTGGAGAGTGCAGGCAGCACACCGATAAGGCGTATCAAGATTAACTGGGTCTTCATCGGTATCCTCATGAGTTTCTTCGCGATCTTGTTCACTTTTGATGCGATTGCCGAAGAACGGGCGCGTGGCACCCTGAGCCTGATGATGTCGAACACGGTCTCCCGCGGACAGGTGTTGTTGGGGAAATATCTCGGTGCTTTTGTAACGCTCATGGTGCCACTTATCATCAGCATCCTGATGAATTTATTGATCATCCATGTCTTAGGCGACATCCCGTTTGGTACGAGCGAATGGTTGCGGATTTTGGGGATGATGGGTCTATTTGCGTTACTCATTTCCACTTTTATCTTTCTTGGACTTTTTTTCTCGAGTCGTGTCTCAAACGCCATTACAAGTTTAGTCTGGCTCTTGCTCACTTGGGTTTTCTTAGCATTTGTTTTTCCGAGCCTGCTCGGTACTTTCGTCGGCAACCTGAACCCGATTCCAGCCGTTGACGAGATTTCGATGCGCAGACGAGCACAATTGGATCAAATTGACGATGAATGGAAGGGCGGTGAAAATAAACTCAAAAAAGCACCCGCTATCGAATATCCGTCACGGACGCGCACTTGGGCGGAGTATTTCACAGCAATTGGAGATACAGAAAAACAGATCGCAGACGAACATATTGATCAGCAGCTGAGACAGGTACAACTCGCTCGTGACCTCACCCAGATTTCACCGATAGCGACTTTCCAGTATGCAATGGAGGGACTTGCCAACACAAGTATCGCCGGTTATATGGATTTTGTGAAACAGGCACGTCGGTATCGTCAGACGTTTATAGATTTTGTCAAGGCGGAAGATCGGAGCGATCCGGAGAGCCTACATATCTATCCTGTAAGAGAGGGGTTATCTCAGAAACCTGTGAACCCTGACGCTGTGCCAGTCTTTGAAGAGCGGATTTCTTATCGGAGTGTGTTATCGCAAGTCGGTTTGCTGGTGCTGTTTAATCTGTTATTCTTCATTATGGCGCAAGTCTCTTTTCTCATGAGCGAGATTAAGTGATTATGAGTTTCCAGTTTCCAGTGACCAGAAAGAGTCCTCTTTAACTGGCCACTGGTAACTGGCCGCTGTTAACTAATAAACTATTCAATCCATTCCATCGTTTCTCGGAGTTGCTCCTTCGCCGCCGCGTAATTTCGGCGTGCCTGATAAAAGACGCGTTGCGCTTCTGTAAACTGTGCTTGTGCCTGAAAGGCATCAGTGAAGGTCAACCCTTGATAACCCGGTATATCAAACGTAACTTGGTCAAGCACCCGCTCTATTGTCCGGAGTTGCTGCTCACGGATTTCCAACCGTTTCTGCTCAATCTCCATCCGTTCTTTCGCATTGGCTACGGCACGATAGTCCCGTCTGACCGCAACCCGAATGCGTTTCGTTTTTTCAGTGTATTCCAGTTGGAGTCGCTCCAATTCTGCGAGTTCTACAGAACGGAGATTCTCAGTCCTTTTTCCATCATATAACGGGATATTGAGATTGAAGCGGACCTCCCACCCGTCTTGGGTGCGCGGATTCGTCTCAAACATGCTTGACGTATCTCGTTCTTGGTCGAATATTACCGGATCGTAGAGTGCCTTTGCGTCCCAGGTCCTGTTCTGTTGATGCTGCTCCAGCAGCACGTGGAGATCCTTATAGCGTGCTTCCGCAGAGACTTCAGGGAACCGGCTCCATATTGTCTCCGCGGCGAGGCGTTCTTGTCGGACAATATCACCGCGTAAGTCCCGTAAATCAAGACTATTTACGAGTGCAAGTTCAACAGCGGCATTCAATGTTACATCGTCATCGGGGAGGGGTTGTGAGAGAACAACCTGCGCGAGTGGGTCGAGTCCAGTAAGCCTAATAAGTTCGGCGGTATCGACATCGAGTCGCCGTTGGAGTTCGTTGAGTGCAAGCCGCTGTTCAGACAATTCAAGTTCCGTATTGAGGCGACTCAGGTAGAGGATCCGTTTTTTTTCTTGTTTGAGTTCCGTGCCTCTTAATTTTTCCTCCAGTTCAACTTCAATCGCGCGACGTTGTGTGATTTCTTCTTGTGTTAGGATGATATTGTGCCAGAGATTCCGAACAGCGTGAACGCTGTCCTTTTTCGCGCGTTCATACTCGATTTCTGCCTTTCGGACTTCTTCCTGCGCTGCGTCGAGTCCCGCGGGAATTTCGCCGAATTGCGTAAGAAGGACGCTCATCTGCGCGCGCGTGAGGTAATCTCTCTCATCAATATCGCCGTCCTTTTGGCGTTGATATTCACTCGTAAGTCCTACCTGTGGTAAGTACACAGCTTTGGACAAGCGAAGGTTCGCTTTCGCGCGTTCTAATACTTTTTCGGCTTTTCTGACCGCTTCGTTGTTCTGTAGCGCGAGTTCTATCGCACGTACCGGTTGAAGCGAGACAAGCCGCTGCGCTGAAACGACACTCACAATACTGAAAGATATAAAGATCGCAAGTGCCGTCACCCTTTTGTTCATCCTAAATCTCCATTTCAATAGCCGTTAGCCGACAGCCATCAGCCGTCAGTAACAAGAGGTTTCTGAAAGCCCAAGGCCTCTGTGCTGAAAGCCGTTAGCCGACAGCCATCTTCAACGTCGGCTAATGCGGATTGTGACGATGACAATCCCAATCATGAGGAGTATCAACGCACCGAAGAGGAGCGTCGTCACCGACATCTGCGTCTGCGATTCAACTTGTACCGTGATGGAACGGTCGCGTGCCTCAAATTTCCGGTTATCGACAGTGACTTCAGCGTTCAACTTCGCCTGATATTCACCGACACCGATGTCCGCGGGTGGACTCAACGTCAGTTTTATCTCCTGCTCCTCATTCCTTGCCAGTGAACTGATGACTTCAGGGACAACACTGTATTTCCAATCGGTGTTAACATCAACAAGCATACGGATATCGACAAGATCACGGGTACCGATATTTTGCAGTGTGGCTGTCATGTTGACCTCTTCGCCTATTTTGATCGTCTGGAACGCATTCTGCACGAACACTTCGATCTCCGGCACACCTTTCGGAATGAGTTCAAACCGTTCGACACCGCCTTGTATACTGGCAATCTGCTCAGCAGGTAGATCCAACCGATTGTTAACACCGCCGAGCGCGTTTGCCTCAGTGTCATCAAGGACAGCGACATAGAACTCAAGTGTGCTATCAAGATAGGAGGCATCTAATTCCTCCGGTAAGTAGACAATCAACGACAGATTCCGCTTCGACTGTTCTTGTGTAAACTTGACTTGAGACTGTCGGGACCGCGTCTCTGGGTCTTGAAACTCAAAATTGATGCGGTTCAGTAGATTAATAACGCGCAATTGGAAGGTGTTTTCTGTTTCCGCCAACCGGTCCAACGTCAAATCGTAAGTAACGCTACTGCCGAGGTTTCCCTCTTGTGAGAATCGCAGCGAACTCACATTGACGACATCCAGAGCGGACTCTTTTTGCAAATAGATCAACCGCGTATCGGGTTGCGGCAGTTCGGGATAATTGAGCGAGACCTTGAGGCTTTCAACATCTTTCTGGAGTTGGAATGTCAATTCTACAGTCTCATTGTAACCGAGAATAGGAATCTTTTCTTCATAAGGTTTGACGATGTTCGTGTCGTCTGTAACGTCAAGTAAGGAGACATAAATACCACGAATCTCGTTTGCCGCTGCAATCTCTTCAGGGGTCGCATGGCTCGACATCGCTTCAGTTGTTGATGTATTCTTTAACTGAATCGTTACCATCATCTGGTTCTCAACGCGAAACTTCTTCGCACTCAGGATAGAGATATAACGTGTGTCCTCCTCGAGATGGATTTTATACGGTATCTCCTGATCAAGGTATTTGAGACTCACTGTGACGCTGTCCACATTCCGGCGTAGTTCAAAATCAAGCGTTTTTTCTTCGCCGTCTTTTAGTGTCGGAATACGATGCTCATAAGGAAAACCGATAATGGCAGCAGTGTCGTCTTTGATAGAAACATAGACGTTATTAATTTCTTGTGCTGTGGTGGTATCTATTTCCTCTGTTTCACTACTTAGCACCCCGTAGGTGAGAACAACTTCCAGACGGCGGCGGTCACCCTCTTTATACCGTCTTGCCGACACGACAGAGATATAGGGATCCTCCTGTTTGAGATGGATGTTTTTCTGCTCCTCACGCCCTGAATACTTCAACTCTACGACCACATCTCGTATGTTCTCTTTTATGAGCTCAAAATCCAAAGTAACAGACTCACCCTCTTTGAGTGTCTCAATCCGTTGTTCATAAGGTTCCGTGATAATCGCACCGCTTGAACCATAACCTTCCTGTTCTTTAATCGTGACGAAAATATCGTCAATCTGTGCGCTGATGATAATATCTTGTCCGACAACTTCGGAACTTTCGACGAGTTTGACAGGAGATGAACTATTCCGCAGCGTAATTGAGAACCGCTCTCTGCCATCTTCAGATTCGTACAGACTTGTCTCTTCAACGGTGATGTGCCATTCATCTTGTAGCGATTCAAGCTCGACCCGTTGCAGTTCCAACTTTGCCTGTTCATACTCAGAGACAGCCGTTTCATAATCCTCTTTTGCGGTATTCACTTCCGCGACGGTGACGATGTTATTTTTTTCCTGCATCATCGCTTGGAGCTCTTCGAGCTCAATCTTCTTTTTTTCCATCAGCCTTTCCGCTGACTTCATCTTCTGACGCTCGATTTCTATCTTGATATGACGATCCTGTTCATCTCTGGTTTTGGTGCTTTCGCCATTAGACACGGCAGGCTCTTCTGCAAATGCCAATAGGGTAATTACAAACAACATTCCCACGACGCTAACAAAAGCCAGCAGGAGCGTCAAAGACTGAAAAACTGGAGGATTGGAAGATTGAGAGTCCATTTCTCCCTTTTCTGCTTCCAACCATCCATTCTTCCGTCTTTTCTTCCATCCTTCCATATTTTCACCTTTCAGTGGTTAACAGTTTTCTGTACGATGCGAAAAATCTTTCGGTTTGCCTCGCAGTGAGAGTTAAGAGGTGCTGCCATTAGCCATAAGCCTCTTGTAACTGTTAACTGTTAACTGTTAACTTCTTCTTCCGGTTCATATCCAGCGACGTAGTGCAGATAGAGTGCCTCAAGATCCTCTGCTTGAATCTCTTCGCGCGTCAATTCCCGCTCAAGATTGCCTTGCACTAAGATGCCTATTCTGTCAGCGATCTCCTTCGCGCGGAAGATGTCGTGTGTGGACATAAAGATCGCTTTGCCTTCCTCTTTGAGTTCACGGAGCAGATTCAGAAAATCGGCACCACCCTTCGGATCCAAACCGGAAGTCGGCTCATCAAGTAGCACAGCCTGCGCGTTCTTCATAATCGCAATAGCGATGCCTAAGCGTTGGCGCATCCCTTTCGAGAAAGTCTTAACACGCCGTGTAAACGCTTCTTCAGGGAGACCGACACGTCCGAGCGTTGCATCGAGTTCATCGTTTGATACCTTCTTGCGTCCACCGAGTTTCGCAAAAAAGGAGAGGTTCTGTCGTGCTGTGAAATTCCGATAGAGTTCAACGTTCTCAGAGACATACGCGAGATGCTTTTTCGCCTCCAGCGGGAACTTCGGAATCTCAATATCATCTATTAGGGCAGTGCCGCTCGTCGGTTCGATGAAATTCAGCAGCATGGAGATCGTCGTACTTTTTCCGGCACCGTTCGCACCGAGAACGACATAGATCTCACCGTCGTCTACTTTCATGTTCAATTTGTTGACAGCTAAAACGCTTTCGTTATAGACTTTCGTGAGTTCACGGGTTTCTAACATCGGGTTTCTCCTATAGTTGATTGCTTTGTGTCTATGATACCTGAAATATCGGTTGTATTCAAGGAATATCTATGTCAATTTCTCCAAACAATATATGTCCTATATCATATAGACGCGTTTTAAGGGTAAAAAGGTTGCAATATTTTTTACAAGTATCGAATCTCTGCCATAAAACCTACTGTCGGAGGCACCCTATTGGATTAATCCCTTCTTTTATGAAAAATTCAAAAAAAGAGCGCGAAACCCGGATACTCAGGGTATGATACGTCATCTCCTCTTGAATATAGAACCCGATATTTATTTCTCTACTATAGCGGTGGATAGGCGGTTCTCTTCTTGATGTTCTGAGATGGCGGTGTCGGTTTTTGCCGACCTTCTAAAGCTTCTTCGACCCGTTTGAGGTGTCTCCTTGTCTCCTCAAGTTGCTTTTTGGCATTCTCAAGTTTTGTCTGAGCCTGATTAAGTTGTTTTAAATTCGACTGTTCCTTCGCGCGTTCAAGCTGCTTCTGAATGCGTTCAATCTGCGCTTTGAGACGTTCAACCTGTTTTGAGAATTTCTGAACTTTGTCGTGAACCAACTTATCGATATAAGCGACTTTATAGGCTTCCCGATCATCCATTACAGGCATGCCAAGAAACCCGATTTTCCGTAAATCTGGATTGTCCTCCAAAAATGCCAAAGTATGCCGCTTTGATAGGTAGACCCTATAATCGTTGAAATTCTTTATAGTGATCCCTCTCTGCAAAAGCATCTGGAGCCACTCCACCCGTGAATATCTCGCATCTATTTCACCCCTAATTACAAGTTCGCTGCTATAAACGAGACCATCGTCACAGATTGCTATCACCTTAGCTTTTGAATACTTTTGGTTGTACGCTGCATCAAAAGCGTTCATCAATCCCTTCACAGTTTGTGGTCCGTCATACTCTTCAGGAGTCGTGAGTGGGTTTGGCGACCTGTTTTCTATTGATTCTATGAAAGAATTGACTGTTTGCGAGTCTGCTTGAAACCCGAAAAGAGTCGTGAACCCGAGAACTATCAGAATTGCGAACATTCGAGCGATGTTTTTGCGTTCCATTTTCATTATCTCTCTTTCAAAAAATAGGGCCTTCAATTATAAATGATACGGTTTGTAAGCAGAAAAGGTGCATAATTTCGGAATTGGTGTGTCTCAGATATCCAATCTGAAGAATTTTAGAAACGCTACGATCGTCAATACGACTGCTAAGCAACAGAGCAGCAACAGATCTACCGCTGAGTGCCGTACGGTTTCTGATAAAAACCGGGGTGCTATTCGCCTAACAATTCAGTCTTGTATTCTTCTACAATGGTTTCTAAAACGGATTCGGGAATATCTTCCAACTGCGACGCTAATTCCTCTTCAACGTTAACCATTAAGCTATGATCAAACGTTTCACGTTCAGCGCACGGATCCAGATATTCACCGTGTGCTTCCAATAAAACTGCCAGCCGTGCCGGTGTCAAGCCTTCAGAGATACCGTGCAGTCCCCACGCCGTGCCGCGGTAGCCTTTCTCATAATCGGCACCGAGGTATTTCTGTAGAATTTCCTCTCTTTCGGTCCCTTGGGCACCGCTGTTTTCGAGTGCTACTGCGGCAGCAATTGCACGCGGATCCAGCTCCACTTGGAACGCAGTAGATGCATCCGCCGCTGCAATAGGATATATTTTATAGTTTTCCATTTTTCCTCATGTTCCTCCTCTATTATCTTTAACCCCTAAATCCGCTGATCAGGGGATTTTGAAACTGCTGGGTAAATTCTGACCAATTATCAGTATTACGTTATCAGCGAAGAGATCGCTTCCGGCACTGCCTTGAGTACATCGCTTGCAATAAGTCCGTGCATGCCTAATCTGTCCGAGACGATGTCTCCCGCTAAACCGTGTATATAAACAGCGAGTGGAGCTGCCCTTTCTGTTGATAATCCTTGTGCCATCAGTCCCGCAATGATGCCTGTCAGGACATCCCCCATGCCACCTGTTCCCATGCCCGGGTTACCAGTGGAATTGATCCACACGTTTCCATCTGCGTCAGAAGTAACGGTAGGCGCGCCTTTAAAGATGAGTGTTACGCCCTGTTCACTCGCATACGTTTGTGCCGTACGGATCCTGTCTGCTTCTAATGTAGGCACCGGCGTATTCACCAACCGCGCCATCTCGCCGGGGTGTGGTGTTAGCACTGTCTCTTTATTTAAGAACGACATGATTTCTGGCGTTTGCGCGATAGCGTTCAATCCATCAGCATCAATAACCATACGGCCACCGAGCCTATGTTTCCCATGTTCACGGATCAGTTGGTGAACAAATGCTACTGTATCTGGATGTTGGGAGATGCCAGGACCTATTGCCAGCACAGATTTCGTCTGCGCTGCGAATTCAAGGATCGCTGATAGTGCCGATGTCGATAAGCTGCCTGTCTCCGTTTCCGGTAGTGGAAGCGTCATCACCTCTGGTAACAGACCTTCTAAGATCGGATTCAAATTTTTTGGGATTGTGAGCGTTACCAGCCCCGCACCCGCGCGCAAAGCCGCCTCACTTGCGAGTGCTGCCGCACCCGTCATACCGGTAGAACCCGCGACGACAAGGACACGACCATAACTCCCTTTGTGTGAAGCAGACGGACGTTGCGGTATCCATTCCGATGCTTGTGCCGCCGTTGTCCAATGTACCTTAATACCTTGTGCATCCACAACCTGTTCCGGGAAACCGATGTCAACAACTTCCAATTTTCCAGCGAGTTCGGCACCCGGATGCACTAACAAGCCTCGCTTCGGTAGACCTATGGTTACCGTTCGGTCTGCTTGGACACAGATGCCCAGCGGATTTCCTGTATCCGCATCCAGACCAGAAGGCAGATCAACAGAGAGAATAGGTGCGGACAGGCTATTGATAGCTTCAATAACGGTAGCGATTGGACCGCGGACTGTTCCACGCAACCCTGTACCGAAAATGGCATCTACAAGGAGTTCACAGTTCGTCATCCAACGCTTCCATGCTTCCTTTTCGCCTAAGATTGCCTCGATGCGTAGTCCCAGGTTTTTCGCAATCTGAAGGTTAATCTCTGCTGCCCCTGTGAAACTATCTGCTGGCGAGACGAGGCAGATATGCACATCGTGTCCTGTGTGTGCAAGTTGACGTGCGATGACCAAACCGTCGCCGCCGTTATTACCTTTCCCTACGAAGATGCCGACCCGTTGCACTGTCGGATAGTGCTGTTCAATTGCGCGGACGATGGCACTCCCAGCCGTCTCCATGAGAACAATACCGGGAATGCCGATGCCTTCAATAGTGTCCTGATCAATCTGGCGCATTTCCGCCGCAGTCACGACTTTCATGCAGCACTATCCTGAAGTTTGTCGGCGAGCACTAACAGATGTGCTTCCATCTGCTGTGCCGCCTGTTCTAAGCTTTCTCGTTCTATCTTTACCTCTTGAACCCTCTCATCTTGATGGGTCTGAAGGCAGAAGTTCAGATTTGTGCGGAGATCAAAAAGGCTCTGTTGGATATGGTCTTGGAAAGAACCTTCTGGATACATCCATCTTCTGCCGCGTGTTTGTCGCAAGTTGAAATGGCAGTGTCCGTTATCACCACCGAAGCAATCAAAACGCATAATTTCGTCGTCGTAGACGTACAGTGAAGCTGCCGGACCGCGGCCGCCAGCATCATCGCGCCAATATGCCTGGAGTCGGACGTTATCCTGTATCGGATATTCCACGAGGTCATGTTTTCGATTTGCCATCTGTAGCCCCTCCTTGGGTATTTCTGCGTAGTTAAAAGAACCGCGCCTACACTAACAGGTAGAAAAGTGACTCGCCAAATACATCTTGACAGTCAGCCAGAGTTGCGCTAAAGTATAGCAGCATTAAATACAAGCGTCAACATCCAAATTAGACTATTAGTCTTTCAAGTTTGAGTTTGAAGGTAAAGTTTTTTGACTTTTCGTTTATTTTG
>JAODVQ020036450.1:0-19964 GCA_025400075.2 Phenganax stokvisi
AAAACTAATCAAAGCTTCGAAAGATTATAGGAATTTTAAGTGTAAACCGTCTATTTATAATATAAACAAATTGAATTACAGCCTTTTAAAGCAATGTTAGTGTTAACCGTCTCAAAATGAGATTTATATTCAACGCTCCTAAAATTCACGTCGTGTAAACAATTGCCCTTATGTAGGCTACTAGTGTTGCAAGTTTGACTTATTGAAACGCACTTAATAAAAAGTTATAAGAGTATTTAGGTGTAAGCCGTGGTGTAAACTGTCCGAGACTAAAGTCTATTTACTTCCGTCTGGCGTATTTTCAGTTAAATTATTACTAACAATTAGTTTTGCAAAACAGGAAGCACAGGACTGAATGTCCCTCTGATCATTTAGAGGTATTTGGCAATAAAGACCAAACAGATTCCATCTAACATTCATCATTTCGGTATTAACGCGATCAATCGAGCCACCTTTTATGAGCACTAGAGGTGCGTCACTTGTTGCAAAAAAGGGTGTGTCCTTATCCAGTATAATATCTTTGCTCATTACATTCTTGGGTGCAGGGAAATGAACGACGTCTCCTTCTAGCACCTGTAGCAATTCACACCAGGGTATGAGGCTTTGTTTCCAACGAAAATCGTTTAGCAGAACGACCTCAGCATTTTCTATTCCTAACCAAGCAAAAGTGCCTGAAGCGGGATTCACGAAACATTCATATATTTTCTTTAGTGGTGAAAGAAGAAAGGTTTTTCCACAGTTTGCTGGCCCATAGATATAGACATTTCGATATTTTCCTCTACCATTTTTCAATGCATTATGAACTGCCATTGCAAACTTGCTGACACTTATTCCGTTATGAAGCAACATTACACTTGCAGCTGTCATCCACTTTCTGTCACAATCGTCCTCACACGGGCTTGCCGCAGACTCTTGTAATATCTGCAATCTCATCTTTTTTGCTTTTTTTAACTTTTCTTGGGCTTCGTCAAGCTCTTTGGCCGTTTGGAGAGCTTCGTTAACAACTCTTGGGCCACGGTTACTGACGAACTCTGCAATATCAATTTTCCCTTCCTCCTGCCATTTTGAAGCCAACGCCATGAGCTCAAGACGATTCTTGATTTTCTTCTCTTGAATGATGGAAACCACATCAAACGCTGAAAGACGTTTTCGCTTCTTGCCATGGCCTGATTTTCCAGACGTCTTTTTTTTCTTTGAGGCCTCTGAACTTTGTGGAGGTTGTTTATTGGTAAAATCAGGGTGTCCTGGAGACAACAGGTATTCACGATCATCTTTTACTACGCACTGGTAAGCAGTGTAATAATTAGAATGACTATTGGAAAAGTTCAATTTGATGCCGTGATGTTGGTCAATAAAACGTCGAATTGCTAGCCATCTGCTTACTTTGTTTAACTTAATTGCCATGTGATAGTGACTACCAGAGTCGCGATGTGCTTTTAAACTGACGACCCAGTGCATAATCCTTGAGCCTGAAATTTTATGCCAGGCATCGACAATCAGCTCAGCAAATTGCAACCGTGAGACTTTGGTTGGATCACATTAACTATACGTTATAAGATAAACGCATCTCACTAATGGTTTTACGCGGCTTTCAGCCATCACTTCAAAGTAAAGTTAACAATCCACTCTACAGGAAGTATGATGTTTACCTATGCATTATAAGTTAAATATGACGTAATGTGTCAAGTTATCTAACCCGTCGAGCTGACTTCATTGAATCAATGACAAAATATGCTATAACAAGAAGAGTTTATACTTTATGATGAACAAGAACTTGCTCAAATTTGACCCAAAACAATATTTATTTAACCGTAAAAAGCGTCAAGGCTTTGAAAAACTAGCAGTTTTCGGTTAATATTTATTAATTAACTATTATCAAGGGCCCATTACTGCATCTGTATCACTTGGACTACAACCATGATAAACATAGCCTATAACTGGCAAAGCTCGCAAGATTCTAGTTATTTTAAGCTTCAATTTTCCAATACATATAACTTGCAGGCTCTTGGTCACTCAGACAATCTTTTTCAAAATTGTTGGGACAGTCACAAAAAATATCCAAAAAATTTCAAAAAAAGCCTCCCCCGCTCCGCCCTTTTCAATGTTGTGGTAGCAAATACATCTCTATGATAGCTGGGCATTTTCGTATCAAATAAAAACATTGAAAAGGGGGGAGCATGGGGAAATTAAGAAAAAATTACTTTTCTGGGCTAAGCGGTCTGATTTAACTGATTTTCCGCGGTGTCCCATCATGTTTTGAAAAAGATTGTAGATATGTCTCGAATTTCTCCATCCCGAAAACGATAGCCAACAATTCTTTTTCAATTTGCGCGTAACTGACTTCAGTCTGAGAGAGTGATCGAGACGCATAAGCCACCGGTAAGCCATCCTCCATCAAGCAAACCCGCAACCCCTCCATAGAGGCATCACATTGGAGAACTGGGGTTATGGCGGGGTCAAAGTATCTCAAACCTGGGGAAAATGGCATAATTCGTTTGACTTCGGAAAAGGCACGACCTTGTATGGCTTCATCCCACAAGAACTCGTTTCCTTCTTTGATTATTTCTCGCAAGGGGCTTGTTACTTCTGCCAGCTTGGGAGCAAATCTCTGGAGGTAGTTGGCCATACCTAAAACACGCTGAACAGCTTGTTTGTCTTTTGGTTGGGGCATTTCAGTAATTGCCTTCACTTTACTTTTATCTAGTTTGAGACCATCTGCCATTAGCAAGTGTCCCATATACGATACATCTTTTCAGCGAAGTTGCAATTTCTTACCATTTAGCTTCACATTTTTCTCTCTGCATCGTTGCAGCATGTTCAACAGGTTGACATTATGGTTTTCTTGAGCTTCACTTTCTGTTTCACCACAACTAAACACCAGGACATCATCAGCTATTGCCTTGCATCGTTTCAATCCAGACAATGCTTCATCCAATCTTCTTTGAAATTCCTCTGGAGCTGGTGAGATTACAACGGCATTCTCAACCACCTGTATCTTCCACAAGGCATCCCAAAAGTCGTAACAAAACTGCTCTCTTCGTCTAATGCGACTTGTCAAAACCCGTTTTTCGCATCCAATACGGAGAAACATCTCACTTTCGACAGCTGCAGTAGAATTGCCGCCATTGTTACAGGTCTTGCCCCATGCGGGACATGCTAATTTCTTCATTGTACGAGATCTTCCACAGTATTTACACTGAAGACGTGTTCTGTTTGTGTCACAATCATCACGCTTTGATTGCACGCTTTGATTTCGTCCTTGTTTATCTGGAATTCATTCTACAACGTCATGAACTTCCTCGCTCATCATCACTTTTAACTGCTGCGTTGTGCCCTCGTGAGATCTACAGATGTCAATGCAGTCCTTCAAAGTCCACTAAGGTACTTGTAAAAGTCTTTTACGGACTTGATTGTCTTTAATTCCGACAACAACACGATCACGTATTTAGCTGTTTTCTAAGGGGCCAAAATTACATGTTTTGGCCAACTTTCTGCAGGTTGTAACATACGAATCAAGAGTTTCATTACTTTCTTCATCGCTCTTGGTAAAGCAATAGCGCTCAAAGGTTTCGTTCGTTTCACCTATACAATGGTTGTCAAGTTTTTTCATTACAATGTCGATGTCATTTCTCTCTGTTTCATCTTCAAAATCGAGTCCCTCGAGGACATCTAAAGTGTCAGAGCCCAAACACGTCAATAATGTTGCTCTGCGCATTTGCTTTGTCGAGTGATCAAGCCTTTAGGCAATCTCATAATTTTGCCACAATCTTTTAAACTTTTTCCAATTAACTGCTAGGTTACCATATAAGTCTAGCTTGTTTGACAATGGCAAATTGGCTTGGAAATTAAGCGAAACTGCTTGTTGTTTCGATTCATCTCCATCTGAACCAGAATCCATTAACTGGTTAGCTGCACCTTTCGTTATTCGGCTTCGAGTTCTTTCCTTCATCCTACAGACAATTTCGTATTATATTAGGAACCTCAAACGCTTGTCAAAGCACTCCTGACACCATGTAACATTTTCGAAAAAAGTCTTTATTTCACACTACTGTTCACCGTGCAGAGTCAGGTTAATAATGATAAACCCTATGCTAATAAGTTCATATATATATACTATGGTACATAAATTGTACATGCACATGCCGTCACAACACCTTTCACAAGTATGTATCTTGCTGTTGCTGCAAACTATTACATAGGTATTTTAGTTGCACTAAAGTTATTTCCTCCTGCCAGTCTAAAATATCAATTTCAATAACAAGCAAATTTGGGGCAGAAACAATGACAGCATGCATATCCACATCCCCTCAACACGACACCACAATTTTTTCCAACAATCAAGGTACCCTTGACTATCATCTCTGGGAAAGTCACTTTTTGCAAAAAAATTGAACAAATTAGAGTTTACCACTCCGCAATTCTAAACTTTATCAAAAATTTAAGTTTAGGTTATCAACTATATTCAACTTGTCCCAATATTTGTGAAATACTTGCTTTTCAATTCCAACCTCATCTTTGATTTCAAGCTATTGATGATCCAACAAACTCCCTCAATCCCCCCACTACAACATACTTATCCAATTGCAGTTGATGCCCTGAACATTCATAGAAACAAAAATTTTGAGCTCGTGATGAATTAAAAACCACTTCCATTCGTATTTTTTCAGTTTCTCTTGTAACATCTTCAAAAATATCCAATTCATTGAAGATGGGATGGTCTTTGTTATGCCACTCAGATTACTTGTACATTTTAAATCTACACATGAATAAATACCCAAGAAGAAGTATTATATGTATGGTCGGTGCGGAACTGGCCATGACAAATATTAAGACAGTCAATGAAAGACACAGGTACAATAGTAATTAAATCAAATCGTTACTTTATAATAAGCCTTGCACAGACTGTGAAGGAAAATTGAATCTTTTAAGTCTTTATAAATCTTTTTGAAGCTTTTTGATGACTTTATTTGTCGTAAGATTCGTCGTATTGTTCACTGCCGATGTAGCGGTGAGTCTTATCTTAAGCTTGCTGCCTTTGGCTAACTTTCTATGTTACAGGAAGCAGGTTTATGTCCATTTAGCTAAGTTATTCACATGTATTGTCAATAAATCTAAAACAAAACATGGAAGAAAGAACATAAAAAAAGCTTGATAAATTTTAAAAGAATTCGCAAAAAGAGGATGCAAATAAGGCACAACACGAAGGCGCAATTAAAGCACAAAAAAAGGCGCAGGGCACGAAAAAAAACCCCACTAGACATGAAGGGTGACAAAAAGACTATCTTGTTTCAGCCATTTGCAATTTACCTTTTCAAAACATGTGGATTCTTGAAACTGCTGTAGTGCAAAATCTTGTGATCACTTAACTCTAAAGTTTCAGTATGATGTACCGAACTTCAGGCTGTTTCTAATGATATATAGTGATGTTGCAACACGGGTCAATAAAAGGTGGCACAAGCACACACTTGCAAAGATACAGTGGGTGGACAAAAAAAGTGGCCCCTGTTGGCTGTCATCAAAAAGCAGTTTTTTTTGTTTACAAAATTCAGGAAATTCCAGACCAATCCAGAAACAGCGATGGTTCTAACCAGATATTTGAAATTGTTCTCCACCTATTTTTAGGGGCTTCGGTGGCACAGTCGTTAGGATATGCACCTTTCACCAATGACGTTGTGAGTTCGATTCTCAGCTCGGACTTAACTTTCCCAAGTGAAAAGAGTTTGTCAACTACTCTGCCGAAAGTCGTAGGTTTTCCCCGGGTACTCTGGTTTCCTCCTACAGGGAAAGTTGACAGGGTGGGCTAGGATAAACAGATTAGGAAAGTAAAAATTGATTGTTGTAAAAATAGATGGTGTAAGGTAATATACATTCATATACATAACGTACACATTAGAAAACCATTGTAAATAGTTACGTAATTCAGCTTATACACTGCAAAGTAACTATATATAAGCCATAAGCCATAAGCCATAAGCCATAGTATCATGACTGTGTTTGAACAGTTGCAAATTTTCAGAATGTTATGGACACAAAACCATTTTTTCATAGGGGGCCAATTTTTTTGCCCACCCACTGTATATTAAGTTAAAATTGCATGCATGTATGCATCAACTGAAGTAATAAACTATGCTAGATAAAAACCATCTGCAATTGAACCATTTAGTAGGCACAAGTATATACGTAGTATTTAGTGTCTCAGATTCATTGTACAATCTGTTTCGGCAATTTTTATGTTTGTGCCACCTTTTTGTTTACTTGTACTGCGTTATTGCTTTACAAGACATTTTTGGAAAGAGCATGAAAATCTGTGCGATACACTGAATTTTGAAGCTAAGCATTCACAAGAGTTTGCAATGTTACTATGCGACACACATTGTGAAAAAGTAAATTTTGCATTTGGGAGAAACCTATTTGTATATCAATCACTCAAAGTTTCTTGAAGTATCAAATATTCAGCTGCTTTAGGGGCCGATTACATGGAGCATTTTCAACCCCGGGCTGAGCTCAGCCCAGTAAAGTTGGCTCAAACTTTTTCTGATTACATGGAAGATCTCAGCTCGGGCATGAAAATACCCGGCAATCTAATATAAACGCGCGAAAATTAAAACATGGCTGCCAAAAAAAGTCAAAGGAACGTAATATTTGCATTTTTTCGATTTTGAGTCTTGATAGCATTGATACTACAGTGCTATGGCATGGTCATTGCATATAGAATGAAACAGCGAAAGAGAATGATGCTGCTCTATGCATATTTGTACTCAAAAAGAAAAACTTGATCAGAAAAAAGAGGCATCTAATGATTCGCAGACTTTGCTGAAAACCAAGAACAACCTGGGTAGTGAATGGCTGAACCGATCAGTGGTGGAGAAATCTAGTTAATGAAAATGCCTCCTCCAGTTCTTGAAAAAATTTTAGAATGAGCAAAGAGAGCTTTTACAGTATGGTTGCTGAATTAAGCCCCGTTTACACTATACCGGATTGCTCCCGGAGCGGGTCAAATCTTACAGCTGGCGACGCTCTATTAAGGTTTTTAATGATAATGACACAAAGAAATATACAAAATCTGTCAGCCTAGTTAACATTTGCTGGTGATTATTGATCCTTAACAGCAAACGAAGATTGCGTGACGAGTGAATCAGGTCTAGTGTAAGCGGGGCCTTAGACCCTGTAATTGGGCCTACGCAAAAAGTTGGCTGTCACTTTATATTATCTTAAGGACACTGGTTCCTTGTAGATGACTGCCAATACATTTGGTGTCCATCAGAGTACAGTCACCAAAGTCATTCAGGAAGTGTGTTCTGCTATAAACAAAGTGTTAGGACCAAAATATATTTACTTGCCAAAGGACGAGGAAAAAATGAGGAGATAAGCCTCTGAGTTTGAATTAAACTTTGGTATGGTACAGGCCTTTAACTGTATTGATGGTACATAAACCTTGGTAAGAATACACCAGCAGCTTAATTGCTAGGTTAATTGATGATATCTCGTCACCATTAATTAGTCCAACACAAAAGTCCAAGATGACAGATTCAATAAGATTACCACCTTGTGTATGCAGTGTTGATGGATAATATCTTATCACTGGTATCAGTGCGAGAATCAATTAAGACTGAATGCCTTTCTACGCCATACAAACTTCTTTTGTCAAATAAGATACCAGAAATGTGTCATTTTGTTGCTTTTTACTACTATCAATGCATCAAGTAGTTCAATCTTCCTTCTTCAAGAAAGGAAAACTGTAGTCCTTGCTTTGCATTTCTGATTCTAATAAACAGTTTACAATTCTGCATGTAAATACCAGATAACAGCAAAGAGAGCCGAGAATATCAGTAGTTTCATTGTTGCAGTCTTTTTCAGCCACTGGCAATGTTCAGATAATTGTAGATATAGACGGGCAACTTTAGTGATTGTAGCTGTCCTGTACAAAAATTAAAAACAGTATTAAAAACAAACACACAACCCAGATTAAATATGCAAGAATTCAATACTATCAAACTAGCAATAAAGGCATTATTTTCCTTGAATCATCAATGTCTCAGGCAAGCTTTGATGTGAGGTGATTAATTTGGAATATGCCACCCGAACCTGGAAGAAAAACTTGAATAGGTTAACGCAAGAACAGAAAAAGGAAAAAATGATGAAACATGCTTACCTTTTTTAAAATTAGAGGCAGGCCAATAAATACTGGCCTATGGTGATTTAACCATATCAACACTATTCCTACTTCTTTACCATTTGTATAACTTATGGTTAATCTTGTAACATGTCAACGTGATGTTGGCATCTTGTCGCTTTCTCACCTTGACGGAAGCCTAAATTGCTGTGTGATGACTAAACTAAGTTTCAAGAGTACCTGCCTGAACTTCTTCCATCAAGTTTGTATAAACATGACCAATCAACGTTGCATTATCTGTTGTAAAGCTAGATATAAGTTGCTTGAGACCATTTTCCTTGGTCATAAGATTGTACAATGATCTTCGTTTTACTTCATCAAGCCAATTGACATTGAAGTCTCCAATGAATATAAACTGCGAAGAAGTATTTTCCTGCAAAGTGGCACGAATGGCCGCCAAAAGAAATGGTAAAACAAGTCTTGGAGATCTGTACATTGCAGTCTGGATGTTCAACCATCTTCACAATAGTCAACTCAATCCCATGAAAATTTTTCGCACAAGAGTACCCATCGATCATCAGAAGTCTGAAATAAACAGCTGTTCCATGATGTGGACGTTTAGCATTTGAAAAGTCATCATTACTGAAGTAGCCTTCAATTGCATAAATTTCATCAAAATCGGGGGTACTTAATTTTGTTTCAGTGAACATTAAAATATTGGCTCATGAATAATTTATATCCTTTTGAAAATCATCAATGTCGTAGGCAAAGATCTTGCATTTAGGTACCATAATTTCAAATCAGTGTGGTTCGACATGTAGTAAGGATTAAAACAAAGTTCTACTTTACACTCATTTCTCAGCAACTGCATTTCTTGTACAATTTTCGGATCAACAGAAGTCTTACTTTCACAAAGATCAGTAATATACAATCCTTCAATTGTTGTTACTCAACTGAGAGCAGCATAATGTATATGAGGGATTGCCCTTTTTGTGTTTAAATTAACAACAATTTGTGACTGTGTATCACCTTGTGATCTACAGACAGTTTTAGCCAAAGCTGATCATAAAAGAAATTGTTTTCTCACAACTTGAGCTGACTTTGTTTAACCAACAGCAAATTGCATTGTAACGGACAGGTTTAATGGGAATCCAAGTACTTACTAGGTGTACTTCTCGTGTAGAGGTTTTTGTTTTCTTGTCGGGTTTTTTTGCCAACATCATCATAGTCAAAGTGAACCCAGACGAGTCCAGAAAGTTTGCTATCGTTAGTTAATTGAATACTTTAATAACATTACTCCCACCGTTAGTGAGACCATCATCAGTACATTTATTTATAGCAATCTCTGTTCTTTGTCCAGCAGCTATATTTAGTCCATAAGCCAACTGTTTGGAAATCTTCAAAGGAACATAAGGTATTTGTCTCATTATTTTCTCTCTAAGTTCAGTTGAGAATGCACCAATGGCGCTGTCTTGAGCCTTGATGGTGTATTTATCAACAACAAATGACTTGTAAACTTTATCATTATACTCATCAACTAAAGCATTTTGAATGAATAATCGCGATGCTTCAGTGGGACACTCACTCTCTTCAACAGATCTTCCCTGTAGTTTTTGAAGATCAGTAGGTGTATGATGACCTTCACAGAGTCGATTTAGGATCTCAGCAAAATCTTGCTTTCTCTTTGATGCATGATTTCATCTGGCTCAAACATTCTAAAATATTTTCTCCATAGATTTGGGGCAAGATTATTGTAAGAGTTTAAACCTTGCACATCGGTAAATACGTAGCCATCCATTACAGGCTTTAGTTGACACAAATCACCAATTGTGATCATACTTACACCACCAAAATCTTCCTTGCTACCTTTCAAATCTTTCATACGATTATTTAATTGAACAGTGAACATACTGTTCCCAACCATGAATACTTCATGCAGTAATATCATAGCTACCTCAAAATCCTTTGTCTTGCGAGGGACGATTAATCACGAACAATTTACCTCATTGCCTAAACATGAGGTACGATTAGATTCTAATCATACCACAGGTTGATTAGCTACTAATCGTACCTCATCGTTTATACGTAAAAATTCTACAAATGGACAATTGATTCAAAAACACAGAACGTCAGTCTCCAAGTTTAATAGAATGATCTCTGAATAACTAATTAATGACCACTCTTTGTCCAATTCCCAACTAACAAAGGGTTCAATATATATTTCAACTCATGCAAGTAAATCAAACATGCTATTCTCTTGGTAGCCATAATATTACAAAGTGATAGCATGGCCTTCAGGTCAATTAGGGATTAAATGTACCCTACTGTCCCACTTCATGCATTAACTGCTACTGCTAATAAGCCAGATCCTGAGAAAATTAAGGAAGTATTGGGACTGCCAGACTGCGTAGACATCACTGCGAGTCCTGACAGAAAAAATATCTTTTGTGAAAAGTATTTTTGGAGTGGCAATGATGTTGAAAGCATTGAAGCCATCTTGAAACCAATTGCTGAGAAATTGCTACTATTGAAAGTTGAGCATCTCATCATCGTCATCTATTTGATTCTAAGATGGTGCGGATTTGCATATGCACTATTTTCGTCTATCCTTCTCAATAAACAGTACTATCCAAATAACACTCATCCACTGCCACAATATCGCTTCTTTGGACAGTTTCATGAACCCCAAACTGAAGAAATGAAAGAAGAAATATTAAAGCGGTTAACCTTGTAATTTAACAGTACCTCAACAGTACGAATTAACCTCAACAGTACAGATAAGAAATATAAAAACAGATAAAAAGTACAGATAAGAAATTTTTACCGATTTAATAAATAATCAAAAATATATTGAGAAAAATGTTTCTTTTGGTTAATATATGATAATACAGATTCATATATAACAAATGAAAAAATACATTTCAGTTGTATGGTTCAAAGATGTATGGTTCGAAGATGAACATGGTCCGAACTGCCATGTATGGTTCGTAGATGTATGGTTCGAAGATGAACACACCGTATGATGTAGAGATTTTTAAAAAATTATTAATAGGCAAATATCCCGTTTACAGATATAAAAATACAAATTTAATTGGTTGTAATTATAAGCAGTCTGTTTTTGAAAAAGCTAGAGAGAAGAGTATAGCTCCCGCTCAGAATTTAAATCATAGCTTTCCCATTTCAAAAAATAATTTACCCCCAGAACCCATGCCAAGTAAGAAACAAAATTGTGGTAGTGATGGAAAGTCACTTGATCCCATGTGTTTTAAAACTTATTGGGAACGCCTAAGGGTAGACGTAGAAGAAGAACACAAAGAGGCGGTTTTAGCTTAAAATCACTTTTAAGAAAAGGAGCAACACTCGCTAAACAGGCATTAAGAAAAGAAATACCAATTGGATTAAATTTAGCAAATCAATTAGCAGCAAAATATTTAAATTAAGAAAAAAATGGCCCCAAAATTACCATAGCGCTACCGATTCAGGAAAGTGAACAAAATGTTAAAAAACATGATGGTCTTATACAACATCCTGTTTTTGAGTTGTTTGAAGTACCTCCTTTGAATACGACTTACATTGAATCCAGAACGGGCATTTTCAATTCATCACCAACTAACGATAGTGTTATGGCAACTGATTATACGTTTTATCATAGTGCAAACGAGTACGGTCATTTTAAAATGGATGAAGCTGTTTTATACACTAAAATAGATATCGTTGCAACTGCAAATACTGCCAATCGAGCAGCAGAAAATGAAATTGCTTGTATACAACTTAGTCGTTTACGAACGATGTGGGATCAAGGATAAACATGTCTAATAATGCTGAGAATTACATAGGTTCTGTTCGTCATTTAATGGGCGAAATTACTAGACAATATCTTAAAACAGCTGAAATTACTGGTGCATATCATAACATTCCTACTACTACAGATGCACATGAATCTGACAGTGTGGCTCGTTTAGACGATGCCAGTGAAGATGCATGCATAAATTACGGTGCTGCAAAACGATTAAAATTATCAAATAATAAACAATTCAAATGCATAGATATATTTGATCGAAATGGTTTTAATGAAACAGGGGAGGGAAGTTTTTTTCCAACCGATTTTGAATTAAAAATTTCATTATCACATGCTGCTAAAAACAAATATTTGTTTGGTGCTGCAGCAACATGTGGAGCTTCAGATATTTCATTAAAAGATTTCCAATTGATAATCCCCTTGTTTAAACCAAGACAAAAATTAGTGATTGCTATTAACGATATGACGATAAAGAGAATAGAGAAATTGCAAAATATGTGTTTCAATACAGAGCCATATCAAATCCCATGGCTACCAAAAGACAATACATAATATTTAATAATATATTTAATGGGTCAAGAGCAACACGTCTTTCTACCATATTATTTACACAGGCAAGACATAATGGTGCTTATAATTCTAATCCCTTTTGATTTGAATCAGTGGCTTTTTCTCGATTTGAAATTCGTATAAATGAGGGAATTGTTTACTCTGTTTATAAGGGTTTAAAATATGCCTATCGAGCGTTGCAAAAAGTATTGAATCGAGAATATCGAGATATGCGATTTTCGTACGATGAATTTTTAACTGATTATTGTATAATTACTGTAGCCTTGACTGAAAACAAAGATAGTTTTAATAAGGTTTTACCAAATACAACCACTGGTCAAGTAAGTGTCGAGTGGGATTTAGTCAATATTTATTGCCAAATTTAGAAATTGTATTAAATTTGCCTATAATACGGCACCACGAAAATGTTTACATTTAAAAAAAATTTTAAAAAGCCAAACATATAATAACAAAAAAAAGTCTTTTCATTTATTGTAATAGAGTTTGTTTAATAGTTAAGATGATTTGTAGAACTTGTATTATTCGTAGACAAATATGTAATAACAGAAAACATAGATATTTGAATAAACCCATTGATTATTTAACGGGTTTGCAACGTCCAACTTTGCATATACGCCCTGTAATCTCTAAATATGAATAAAATTAAAGAAAACAAAACATTTCTGAATAAGAAAGTAATGATAATAACGAAGGAGAAGAGGTTAAAAACATTAAAGAAACAATATGAAATGCTAGCGAAAATAAAATTGATGAAAATGATGATGAAAATGAAAATGATGACGAAGACGATGATTATTGTTTGGATGTTGTAGCGATAGTGGAATTGAATCATCCTCATTGGTTTCCAATTCTTCTGATGCTGATCATGATGAAAATGAAAATTTTGGAAATGATTTAGTAATAAAAATGTTTTGAAACAATTTGAGAAAAAAAGAAATAAATTCATCCTGTCAATTCAAAATTTTCTATCATTAAGTCTGAAAAAAAGAAATGAAAATTACACGAGAAATATTGATAGAAATTTAACAATTATATGAAAATTAATTTGCGAAAATGAAATTCCAAATTCCAAAATTGATAAATTAAATGAAAATATGTTGAAAAGAATTATTCAAAAAAGAGGAAACAAAACAAATGAAAAATTACTTTTATCAAAAATCATTATCTTCACCAATACTTTTAAGAGGCATTGAAAGAATGGAAGAAAGCTCAACGCTTGAAAAATGAGAACAACAGTGGAGAATTTACAACTGGTGAACGCTGAAAAGTTCAACAAACTATTAACATTGCTTTCAAAAGAAAAAAAACGAGGATGCTTTAATGAAAGATGCAAATAGAAATTCAGCACAATTAGAATTAATAAAATGTTATGAAACTTCACAGAAATATCAATCCCCTGAATTATTAGATGTAAAGAAAATTAATTACATAAAATCAAAGCAAAACTATTTAGATTCAAAAAAAGTAAAGCTGCTGAATCTAGTGGTAATGCTGAACCACCAGCTGCTGCTAGGGGTTTGGTGGAATATAGTCACAGTAAATTAAAAGAAGCTTTCAAGGGTAAAGTCGAACAATTCGATGGCGGAATTGAAATTAAGGAAAGAAAATACAATATAACTCAAGAGGATATTCTTGAAGATTTTTCACGTACAAGAAAACAAAATTTCAATTTAACTGATAAAGATTTAGATTCTGTTTTCTGTGGATTTAAATCGATAAATCTACCGAGATAATTTATTAAGAACAAGAAAATATGAAAAAAATTATTAAATTATATGATGAGCCAGAACCATCTACATCCTTTGACACCCAGGAAATTTGAACAATTCGATAAAAAGAGCTAAACAAAATATAGAAAGGCTTAAAAACACCCAGAGATACACCTAGAAAATGTTATAGTCAAGACAAACTTGACTCCATAGAAAGAGGTAAAAGAAGAATAAAAAGAATTCAAAAAGGAAAAAGATTTGACCCACGTTTTTTGTTTCATTAATAGATATTCTAATACGAACTATTTAGATAAATTATTGAAACATAATTCGTGACCAAACCCTGTTTCTCGGGCACATATCCTGCCAATACATCGTATATTATAGTGACATTATTTGAGAAAACGTTCCATCGTATTCTAGCATTACTGTAACTTTTTGGATGTGCATCAAACACGACATAACTGTACTTTTTTGTATAAAGGTCCTTTGATATTTGATCCATTACTCCTTTGGGCATTTGATGATTTTCCCCATCATCATCATGTTTCAGTGATCCGATAAATTCACGAACAATACCGAATAATGACTGTTCATTCGTAGTGTTAGTAATTGTCCGTTTCCATAGTTCATATTTTGACAAACAAAGATGAGCGACATATTGTAATGATGACTATCTCGAGTTGCAATATTATTCAAATTATCCAAATTCGTTTTGTAAAAGGTGGAAAGTACCATTAAATCATCCTTTACAACCAATACGTTTTACCGGATTTTATCTTTTTGTCATTTAACATTTCGATGGTGAGAATGCCTTTTTTACAGTTGATAAATTTGTAAGATTTAGAGATAAAAAATCTTTGCATTCATCAATCAAATTTTTCACATTGTCATAAATCATTGGTCAGCTAAATACAAATAAATCAATTTTTGAACTGGCGGCAAAATGATTTTGTTGTTATTTTCAATCATTTTCATAACAAAAAAGTTTTCCCGATTGAGAAGGACCGAATATCGTCATCATGAAAGGATGGTACAATGGAATTTGGCATTTTTAAGTTTTGCTAATCTATGACAAAAACAAAAAGTTGTTTTTTCAATAAAACGTGAAAAAAAGAAACAAAAAGTAACAGCAAGAATTACAGAGACCAAAAAAAATTTTAATTTTTTGAATTCTCCAATACAATAAGAAAAGAAACATGAAACATAACTGGCATATACATCACGGCATTAAACATGCAAGATTTTCCCGAAGCATTGAAAGCGAATCAAACATTTGCAAGAAAGATTAAGACTAAAAAATAATTGGTACATGATTTTGGCATTAAGGATGGAAGATTTACAGAAAAATTCAAGAAGCCAACTTGCACAAAGATCATATGTTCTTCTGTTACCCAAAATGTTACGACAAACGATTGAAATGATTGCTAAAAATCTAGTTTACTTATTTTCCATTATGCAAGAATCATTTGTTACAAAAACCATACTTGCACAAAGATATTAAGAAAAGGCAAAAATTGGCTGCGTATCAAAAAATCAAACATCACTTTTTTTCATCTGGCACAAAAGATATGTCTATCATCAAAAACTCCTACCAACGTCTCAAGGGATTTACTTTCGATAAGAAACAAAACTCAAATAAATTTGTTCCAAGAAAGCAGAATGATGGTCTGAAAATGACTATCTGCCATGCAAAAAAATCGAAAAAAAAACATTCAAACGAATGGCAAAACACTAGCAAAAATTCCATTGCAAAAAACAATGGATTAAGTGATTGGAAACGGCTCTAAAGAAACAAGAGGAATTATGCCCAATAAAAAAAACACTCGAAATATGAAAATAAAGAATAGAAAAATGGTAGAAACAAAAAAAAGAGCTTCTAAAACCATATAGTGAGTTGAAATTTTACTCGGAGATCTATGCAGGCCCAGAAGCACCATAGTGTTTTCTCATATTTTTATTGTACTAACATATATTTTCAAAACATTTTTTGTTTTAAATACAAAAAAATCGCATGTCAATTCGCGAATCCAAACTAAAATATAAATGAAATCAAAAACTGAATTGAAAAAAAAACGTAATGAAATTTCACCATGGCCCACAACCGCCATAGACCAAGATGCTTTTCAGGTGGCGTAATAGGGAATCTGACACTTGCATGTCTCTTGCAAATGCCTTGCAACACAGCAGAAGCTCGAATTCTAAATAGAGCGTGGATCGACGATTTAAGGTTGAAAGAACAACTGCAAAACTATGTACGACAAGGCTTACAGCGCAGGGAAATTTTGAGTTATGTGGTACGAGATTTTCTGGTGTATGCTTGGAGCACAAGAACACTAGACCAAAGACTACAACATTTTGGTATATACTTTACTGATCGAACCGTATCTTTTCAGGACATTAGGTCTGCCATTTTGAAGAACAGGATGGGCCTGGCCAATTGGTTGGTTACAGGGCAATGTACCATAGAATAAGACAGGATCATAATCTCAATGCTCTGCAAAATTTGGCTCATGCAGTAATGTATGATCTGATCCTGAAGGTTTTGAATCACAACAGCCCAATGAAGAAGGAAAAGAGAGAGAGGGTTCATTTTGTCACAAAAGGGTCAGATTGGGTACATTCCATAGATGGCCATGACAAACTCATGGGCTACCAAAACAGTACTTTTCTTCTCGCCATATATGGCTCGATTGACACTGCAAGCAGGAAAATACTTTGGTTAAAAATTTGGACGTCAAATTCTTGCCCAAAACAGATTGGTTTATGGTACTTGGAGCATCTGTAAGACGCTGGCAAAATTGCATCCATAATTCGAGTTGATAAAGGAACAGAGACTTGAGTGATGGCAACAACGCATGCCTATCTACGACAAAGCCATGAAGAAATGGATGCAACTAACACTGTGTTATATGCGCCATCTACTTCTAATCAGGCATCATATTACATGTAATTGTGCAATTATTTGCTATTTCATTTTGTCTGCCTAGCTTCCAGCTTGACAATTATCATGTATTCCATGATTAACTGTAACCTATTGAACACTTTAAACAGATTGAAAGATGGTGGAGGGAGCTTCATGGGCACCTTGAAAAATTTTTCAAGCATCAGCTAAACTGGTTAAAAGATCAAGGACATTATGATCCACATAGTGATCAGGACAGGTCAGATTACAAATATTAAGCTGTAGTGTAGTTTAAGATCAAATTGATAGATAGGTGAAGTTGTTGAATGTTGGCAGCCTAAATCTTTTTTACTGGTTGCCAAAAAAATGCAGCCCAGATTGTTGTTATGTTCTGTTGTAATTTTTTTCTTGAAATTAAAAAGTGTTAGAATCAATATATCAAGTGGCTATCTAGACTTTCCTCTTCAAAAGTGAAATTGTTTGACTTATGACTGTGACTGTACAGAGCATCCAATAATAAAGTAGAGTGCATTTCATTGCATTGCTGATCTATGGTAGTATTTTCATTACAGAAGCATTATGGCTTTTCTAATGATTCCACTTATGCAAAAACAACTGGACACCTTCAAAGATACAGCGTGGAATTGTCACAGAATTCGTGCCCAAACAAGAAATTCTGCTGCCAGACGGGGTGCCCAATCATATTTATGACTTCCCAGAAGAATATGGCTTAGAGAAATGTGGTATGATTCAATAATAGTGTCTATAGTCCTAAGTACATTTTTATCTTGGAAAATCGAAATGCTCAGATGCACATCCAATAAAAACCTATATAAACTCACAAGTATGTGGGCTTTGCCTATTAAGACACAAACCCCCAGTGTAGACAAAAACGTTTGTTGACCTATGAATTGGCAGGGCAAGTAAAGTATCTGGCATCAGTCCAAGCAGGATGGGTTAGTTAATCTCTTTAACAACATCTGGATAACCTTTTCTCATAATTGGCATATACCTTTTTACTTTTACCGTTGCTTCAAGTTGGCCTATTACAGAAGAAAAACTAAAAGATGTAGCTGAGTTATCAGGAGTTTTGGAGATCGATGACGATTTTATAGAGGGTGAATTTCGAGAAAATGTGAAAATATAATTCCTTTTCCTGGTGATGTTGAACCTGACCAATGTGCAGATGCCTTTGTTTATCTCAAGGACAGTTTTTTAATAGCTAGTTATTTTGTTGTATACATGACTACAGAAAGGGCACCCAATAAAATCATCAACATAATTAAATGCATTCACCAGTCCACAACTCAGAATACTTTTCACCAAATTAATTTCATTTAATTGATTCATATTTTCGTGATTACTATTTAAAATCAAGGTACCTACTATGTGGGTCAATTTGGAATAAAACAGAAGTATTACAAAGGGTTCATAAGTTGACATATATCCCTGACAGAAGTTCACATCTTAAATCTCCCCCAATGCATCATGAAATATTTAAGACTTCGGCATTATTGATATAGCTAGGCATAATGGATAACTAACCTTTCTTGTCTGGCTCTCTGTAGTTTGATTGACATTTTCAATCTCTGTGATTGCTTCTGGTCTGTATCTTTTGACAACCCATGTTGCATGTGCGAAACTGTCAGTGATGGCTGTGGCTTTGTATACTCTTTTGAAAGCACCTCACCCAAAACATTTGCACTTATATTGAAGTCGACCAGCACTGGAATGGTTGACCATGTGAGGGACTCAAATTTGAATGAATATAGGTTGATCAATGATGATTTGGTTTTAACTAATTTTCCAAATTTTAATATATTTGATACAGACAAACTTTTGGGTGCAATTTTATGCTTTTTTGCTTGCAGACATGAAATGCCTCTGGTCATTCTTTCTGGTTGTTTACTCGTCTCAGGTGAACCACTACCTTCAACACGTTTTATTTCATCTAACTGATAAGTTTTAAGTTTGGACTTTGTTTTATCATTTTGCAAGACGGACCTTGGTCACTAGCCCATATATCACAGACCATACCAGGACCCACACTTCTTCGATAATGCGCTGGGCATGTCATCTTTATATATTCTACTGCCATTTCATGATCATGGAAATTGACAAATTCATGTGGGCCAACTCGAAGGTATTTTTGAGCTTTTCCTTGCACTTCTGCACTCAAGCATTGAAATATCAGTTCGTCTTTCTTGCCTTCTTGACCTGTTCCCTTCACTACGTTTTTCGCTTTTTTTTGCGCAATGTTTATCTTTCATTTCTCTTGGAACTTCCACCAAGTGTTCTGTTTTTCAGACATGTTGCTGGTCGTTGCAGTCTTTTTAGTGCAAAGTTTCTTCGAAACTTTGCAGTATTGTGATGAGTGGCGAAAATTCACATGAGTCAGTCAAACAGTCATACAGTCAGTCATACAGTCATAGTGTAAACTTTCTGGGGGGTGTATGCTGGTATATCACGTGCATATTTTTATTAAAATGTTAAGCAACTGTATGTGCATGTTCCCCCGTTTTTGCTGAATTTGCCATCGAACACATGCTTCTTGCAAAATATTAAATATTTTACCTACACTAATGGCAGAAGTGATAATAGTGAGACGAACAACACATGATCAGAGCTTTATTCCTACAGCTATACATACACTTGCTGAAGTTGCAGTTATTAAAGCTAAAATATGTTATGAGTTTTTGCTGCATCAAACAAATTACGATTCCGTCAAACGAAACTCACAGCAATGAGTTGTACGTGTATATTCTGTAGCGTTGAGCTATTGATATTCATTATTGACATAAATAATATTCCTGGTCGTCTTTAGTTGCATATTCTTGGCCTTTCTTGCCATTCTAAATACTATTTTAC
>JAODVQ020036557.1:0-19940 GCA_025400075.2 Phenganax stokvisi
GTAAAGAACTTTCTATATCTTTATATTGAGTCACAGATCCAGATAATTTTTGTTCTGTAGTAATAGGTAAAGTAACGATAGGAGAACTTAATTTTCCATTCGTGTTAAATTTTTTGGATTTGTCAACGATATTGCAATGTATGGTAACATACCTTTGCCCAAGATTGATATCCGCAGGGGTTTCACTTTTTGTCCAAGTATTAGCAGTTATTTTTTTATTTAATGAGAATCCTAGAAGCTTGCCAAAATGACATAAAGGTAAGTTTTCTGTCTCATGGAAAATATTTACGTGATTATCTTGTGTGGTGGAAAACTTTATACTTTCTTCGCTTAATTTTTCTCAGATGTTTTTAAAGGAATAATATCCTTCATCTAAAACAACGTCCTTACTTCCTACCTTGATAAATTTATACTTATTTTTGATATTCTTGAAGTCCCAAAAAACAGAAATGCTTTTAATAAATAAGCAATCACCAGGATTAATAATAATATTTCTTTCTAAAAATATTTCTTTTCCTTTTTCTACAAACACGGTAAGCTTGTTCATTTATTAAAAAAAAGAATTAATAATTAGGGAAAAGTTTTATAACAAAATATTTAGAGGAGGTTACGTTTACTTTTAAACATTTTCTTGAGATTTCTAAATCCGCAGTAGGAAAAATTTTATATATTTTTAAAAGATTTAATGTCTTTCCAACATAAATCACTGCCACGTCTAAGCTAGTTTTATTACAACTTTCTAAGCTTATATTAATTTTTAATCCTATAAAATATTCTGTATTTCCATAAGCATCAGAAGTACAAACTTGTAATTTATTTTCTTTTTTACAAAGTAAAACAGAATTAAAAAAAGTAAAGCTTTTTAGCTCTTTTAAAAAATATTCTAAGTTTATGATTCCTATATTTTTAAATATTGGGGACATTTTTATATCATGTGTTTCTTGCGTGTTTATTATCATGCGTATTTCGTTTTCATCGTTAGTTTTTATGTAAAGGTAATTTTCTTCTTTCTTAAAAATTAATTTTCTTTTAGGTCCAATGTATTTTAAAATCTGACTTAAGTTTTTTACATCTAAAGAAACTAAGTTCACTCGGGTATATATTTCTTTTTCAGAGGTATCATTGAAAAAAACAAAAAAACTTCTTTGTGCTTAAAAAAATAATAAAATCATCATCATTAATACATAACTTTAATGTTTTTGAAAAATGAGAACAAATTTCTACGGTCGGTTTAAAACAGAACAAGTTATTACCAGATAAGCTTATCATTTATTTAAAAGAATTTTCTTAAATAAAATGGAAGTAGGCACGGATAGATTATTTTTTCAGCTAAGTCCATTGTTTAAGAAATATTATGGAAAAAACGACGAAAAAGCTATGAAATTAATAAAAACTTGGTCAGAACGCGAAGCCAAACAAAGATGTTAAAAAATATATCCAAACGCTGATCTAACACGTTTTGATTTTGAAGGAAAAGTAACCAAACGTATAGAAGAAAATCCTGTTTATTCTGAGATCAAAAAACAAGTACTAACACTAAAGGATGAAATTTATTACAACACAGGAAAAGATTATAGATACGAAATAAATACTTCGGCTTTTAAACATAATAAAGAATGGCAGAAAGCATTAGATAATCGTAAAGATCTTTATTGGACCACCAAGATCTGGAATCATTTTGGAACCATAGAAAGGTTTGTTTTAGAAAAAAATAACGAAAATTTCAACAAAATGAATATTTATGTTAACGAAAACGACTATTTTCCTTATAAGTTAGAAGCAATGGATACATCCTTTGATCCAGAGCTTTTACAAATGTTTGGGAACATTAAGAAAGAATTTGAGAAAAAAGATTCCTATGTAAAAATACCTTATTTTACGAGCTTAGTTTCTGCCTATGTTATCTCTTACTTAGGAGGCATGAGTCTAGAACATACGAGCGAAGCAAACCAGCCAAAGATCATAAGTTCTATCGCTAAATATTATTTTTACTATAGTATGAGACTATTTTTGAGACATCCTGAAGAACTCAAGAAACATGTTAATCATAATGTTCTAAGACTCATCAAAAAATATAGGCCTACTAGACAAATAATAAGACATCAAAATCGTGACAGGCATGCAGACCTAGATGAGTACATAGAAAGAAGAGCTAATAGGGCTGTGAAGAAAAAGTTTAAAAGTAATCTTATTCATAAAGGAGAAGAAGAAGAAGAATACGACTGGGTTTATAAAACTATGAATAGGACAGATGACGATTGGAAATTCTTTATTAAGAAAAAATCTGATGGATTAACAACCTTAGGTCAAAAACTTTTACAGCAAGCGGTAGAATCTTAAGTTTATAGTGTCTTATGAGCCCAAGCTAATACTCGTTGGTCTATAGTGAGTCAAGGAGCAAAAGCATTACAAACTCAAGACGTGTTCCATAAAATAGTTAAAGCTACTATAGTTCAAGATGATCCCACGATTACTGTTTCAAACATGAGAAAAGCTATAGCTAACACAAATGTTATTTTAAACATGATGATAGGTCCAAGAATCATTCTTATACCATCAAACATGATTATTTTAGAAAAACCTATAGCAGGATTTAATAATATCTTAACATTAGCCACGACCGATATGAAATTTGGTAAGAATATTAACGTAAATCGTTTAAAAGTTGATAAAAAAATTAAGGATGATAAAAAATTAATGTTGATAAGAAAATTGTGACAGAAGATGATAAAAAAAATTGTGAAAGAAGATGATAAAACGTAGCTCTTAGAAACCTCTGGAACCATGTTAATAGCTGGAATATTAATTTCTAAACATATATTATAATAAAATGGCAATGTATTTTGGTTATGTTTCTGAAAATAATAACTATGATATAGAAGACTTGGAAGAAGATCTAGAAGAGTTAGAGAAAAAAGTAACATCAAGTCACAAATCTCAACAAATAGACCGAAAACTCTTAACAATGAAAATGCTATTTTAAACAACAGTAACACGATCACTTCTATTCATAATTTGGCAAAATAAAATCAAAAACTCGCTTTTACTAATAAAAGCTTAAGTGAAAACAATAATACAGAAATAAGTGGGTTAAAAACTATTATAAACCAGTTATCTAATCAAAGATCGTATTTTATGTTTTCATTTATAATTAAAAGCTTAAAGCACGACCCTTGGGTAAAACCATCTATTAACCGTATAGGATATCCTCCTACTCTTATTAAACCTCCTCTCTTAAACGAAAACACAAAGGTTAAACTACTTTATCAAGTTTTTGATGATGAACAAAACCTTACAAGCCTTAGTATGGAGTATGAGGTTACTATTTACTTAAGAAGTGGTGGGAAAATTATGTCCAATGTATTAAAAAAGAACTTTAGTGTAAAAAAAACTCGAAAACCGTCACATCATGGAGTTAAATAGCGAGTTTAGTCTTAACAACTATGCAACAAAATACTTAAGTAATATTGATGACATTCTTGCGTTTTTTATAAGTTGTCGTCAGACAAGTCTAACAAATATCACGAACGAGTCGGAGCTATACGTTGCAAACGAATCTTAAGCAGTTTTTGAACAGCACTACGTGCGACTACGTTGCTTTTTAAGTAAACTTGTTACTACTTGGTCGATTTTTAAGCAAGCACTGTGTGCGGCAACGTCGCTTTTTAAAATAATTTTAAGGCCATCTTATTTTTACTTAAAATTTGCCTAAAAATCTCTTATAATAAATGGAAGATAACAATAAGCAAAATTTAAGTAAACCTAAAGAAGAAGAAACAAGTAAAGTAAGTTAATCTAGTATTATTACTACGCAAAAAACGAACCAGAAAATGAATGAAGTGAACGAAGAGAGACTGACCGCAGAGAGGAAAGAGAAAGATCCACGAAAAGTAGAAGCTGGAAAACGTTTTGCACAAATTTCTAGAGAAGCTAAAGAAAGAAAAAAACGAGCCTTAGAAGCGAATAAGGTCAATTCACAAAATTTTGAGAAAAGTTATTGGAATATTCCAACGATTCATTAACTTGTGACCCGAGCTCTTCTATGGTGGATCTACTAACTTGTCTAACAAATTCATCAATCGATTCAATAGGTTCGACGTGCATTTTTGCTTCAATTTGCGCTGACGACTTTTAATGATTTTCTTCCATTGCTTTTTCAAATAATTCATTAAAATCTTCAACAAACAGAGCAAGATTTTTCTTTTTGACTATATCTTTATTTTTTCTATGATGGAACTAGGTTTACCTTTAAAAAATCCACTCACAATTTTTTTCATTTTTTCCTCTTCTAAGTTCTAGGCTATCATACAACTTGGCGGAGTTTTTACCCGCCATTTTGTTTAAAATTTTACCTGTGTATATTTTAATAAATGCCTTTTTATAAATCGTGACTTGTTTTTTATCGTGGCAAAGTCAACGTTTGGGATGGTCTCCATCATTTTTTGAGTTGTATCGTGTTCTAAACTTGTTTCCCTAACATCTTCGTCCTCATAGTCAATATCATGTTTTATAAATGTAGTTTCTTCAATAGGGTTTTCTAACAAGTCTCTTTCCATGTTGTTGTCTATAACACTTTCTTCAAATGTTTTGTCTTCAAACTTATCCAATTTGATTTTTTCATTTTCATGGCTGAAATTATCATGATCAAAATTATTATATTCAAAAAGTTTTTAAAACCAGAGGTAAAATGGCCTTGGTAAAATGGCCTTGACATGATAGCAAGCATAGATCTGGGGTGACATACAAAACTTAAGAAAAATTGTTGATTTTTCCGGGCATCAAGGATCCTCTACGTTTTATTTAAGTTTTGTATGTCACTTCTTTTAACCCAAGATCTATGCTTTCTATCATGAGCAAGCCATTTTACTAAGGCCATTTTACCTCTGGTTTTAAAAACCTTTTGACTCTGTAAACGTCATCTTGCTTATCTACGGGTGAGAGTTCCTCTTCGTAAAACTTACCTAAAATAGGCTTGATATCTGTAATGTCTTTTACTTCATACATCGTAGGATCACCTCTGAAGAGTTTATAAATCAGAAAAATTTCATCAGCAAAATTAGCTTCATAACTCTTTTTCGAAAAAATTCTAGTACTTGCTTACTTTAACTTTATTGCCTGTTTTATACCTAGGTAAAGGATATTGTCATGTCCAATGCCCATACAAATTTAGCCAAATTTCTTCTGCACTATTTTCATTTATGTCAACAGGCTTCATTATAATACTTCCATGATTTGTATCATTATAATTGTATATGAACTCTTTTAAAACGTTGGTCTATTTATAAGTTCCTTTAGAGTAGAAGCATTTCCACATGATTGTGTAGAAAATTCTATTAAATCTTTTTACGATCGCGGCGTTTTCATCTGACTTTGTAGAGAAATCTTTTATGTCGTAAGATTCCAAAAGACTTTTTACCCTATGTTGTAAAACTCATTTCCTTCTTCAACTTGAATTTTGTCTGTGTTTTTTTAAACCTAGATCTAAACTTTTCTAATAATTTTTCTATGGCCTTAGTCATATTTTGAGTGTCTTTTTTAGGCACTGGTATTCAAATGCATGTCTAGATAATATTTCTACCCCAGTGAGAATCCAATTATAACCCTTGTTTTTATAACAAAATTTACTCATGTCGACGAGATCTAATAGTAACTGCTCAGCTAGTTTGTTAATGTAAGTTTTTTGTGTTTTATAGTTTTTTACAACTTTTCCATATTTCATACAAGTGTCTTGCGTTTGTAACTAATCTCTTATGTGGTTTCTAGTGATGAGTAGACCATCTTCTAATGCTTTTCTATAAAGTGCTTCTACACCCTTATACCCAGACTTAGGATCATTATAGATGTTTAAGTTATTGCTCTTTTTTAAAAGCGCTTGATCTGATTTTGTTCGTTATTTATTCAATATAAATTTGCAATAATACAGATCCTATATTTACGTCAGGCTCGTGCTTACCTACGTTAGTGCTTATGTTAAAAACTAGCTTGTTATAAACTCCATCATGTATTTGAACCAAGCTCGCGGTATCTCTATATTTTGTTACAGACCCATTAAGGCTTTGCATCGATGAGATAGGTAAAGTTACTATAGCAGAACTTTATTTTTCATTCACATCAAAGTTTTTAGACATATTTGCAATGTCACAATTTACTGCAAAGTATCTTAATCCTCGATTTATGTCTGCTGAGTGCTCCGATTTTTTCCAGGTATCATGAGCATTTTTTTTATTTTTCAAAAATCCTACAAGCTGTCCAAAAGAATTCAAATCTATGGTTTTTGTCTTATGAAAAATCTTTACGTGATAGTCTTGTGTTTTTAAAAGCTGAATGTCCTCCAACTTTAATTTCCTGAGGATTTCGTCAAAGGTCTAATATCTCTCATCAAGCTGCCAATTTTTTGTGTCGATTCTAAAAACTTTATATTTATCTTTAACATTTTTATAGTTCCAAAAAAATAGTGGCCGTTTGAACAAATAATCGCCCATTCAGTTTTATGTGTCTGTTCAGGAATATTTCTCTTATTCTGTTTTCCATAAGCACTGTTAGTTTGTTCATTTATATTAAAAAAACTTTCTTAACAATAAATGGAAGTTGCAAGAGATAGACTTTATCCACAGCTAGATCCCATGTATAAAAAATATTATGGGAAAGATTGGAACGAGAATATGAAATTAATAAGGTCTTTGTCAAGATCTGAGTCCAAAAAAACATTTGTAGAAAAATATCCAATAGCCAATTTAGATAAGTTTGTTTTCAATGGCGTTTCCAAACTGCAAACCGCTTAAACTCGTTGTTGAGGTTTATTGAAAAAAGTCTTCTCATTATAGATACATCGTAGAAACCCAGACGTGAAATATGATTCAAAACTGTTGAAAGACGTTGGTCTGAGTAATAAAAGGATCGACAAAAATCTAGCTAGAGAATAGACCCCTGCTTTATGGCATCATTTCGGAACCATCATGGGATCAAAATTTAAAAACTTAAGCGAAGATTTTAAAAAAGTAAATTTTTTCATTAATGCAGACGAGTACTTTTCATACAATTTAGATGCTTTGGATACATAATGGAACCAAGACGATATAGAAGAGTTTGGAGACCTCAGAAAGAGTTGGAAAGTGCGAAGGCTATCTTCAGAAACCGTATTTTACGAGTTTAGTGGCTGCTTATGTTATTTCCTATTGCGAAGGATGAGCACCGAGCATTCTTCCAGAAAAAACCAAGCTAATATTATTACGAGTATTGCTAAACATTGTTTCTATTATCACATGAAACGCTTCATGAAACACTAAAGCCATTTAACAAAATACATTGATGATAAAGTTTTAAAACTTATCAAGCAAAAAATGCCCAAAAGAAAAATAATAAAGCATCAAAAACCCAATAAAAAAGCCAGAATAAGTGATCGTATAGCTAGGGCTATTCTTGGTAAAATTAAATTTATAAAAAAGGCTAAATCTTCACTGACATGACATACACTTGGGTTTACAAAACTGTAAATAGATCGGATGATGATTGGAAACCTTTTATAAAGAAAGTCCTCGGATGGTTTAACGAAGCTTGGTCAAGAATTGTTACAACCAGCGGTGGAGTCTTACGTTTATAGTATTTTAGGAGCTCTGGCCAATACTAGATGGTCAATCGTTAATCAAGGAGCTAAAAGTTCACAAACCCAAGATGTGTTTCACAGATTAGTTGAAGCCACAATAGTTTAAGATGATATTACGGTAACTATTTCCAACATGAGAACAGCAATACCAAGTACCAACGTTGATTCTAACGTGATGATAGGTCCTAGAATTCTTTCATTTCCTTCTAACATGATCACTTTCGAAAAACCTACAGCGAGGCAAGATAATGTTGTAACTATAGCAACAAATGACATGAAATTCGGTAATAATGAAAATTTAAATTATAAAAACCCCCCAAAAAGTGTCTTTCGAACGTAGCATAAAGCCTAAGCGTGAAGTGGGTGCAAGGCACCCTATAGAAAATGATCCAGGCAATGAAGCTAAGCGTGAGGCAATAGAGTCCATTAAAACGCGAGAAAAAAGTCCCCCAGAATTTGGAAAACGTGAATCGGATGCGGAGCACCTCTTAGAAGTTGCAACTGTAATGTTAATAGGCGGTGTTTAAAATGCAGAAAAAATAAAATGACGAAAATCAAAGAGCTTCGCCGGAAAAAAAATAAATTTTTTGCTTTTTTCGTTATAATAAATGGCAATGTATTTGGTTACGAATCAAAAAAAGAAATGCTGGTTAAGAAAATAAATGCAAGCAAAGTGAGCGTTGAGGATGATAAAAGTGGTAGCAAAATGAATAAAACAAATATAGATTTGAATGAATGACTCGTGTACCCTACTAGACAATCAGCCGTAATGAATAAAAGTTGGAGCAAGGTGAACAGACAAACATAGCATTGAATAAAAAATCAGCCACAAAGAACATGATAAAAATAATAGGTGTCAAGTTTGAGCTAATAAATGACATAAGATCAATATAACACGTAAGATCCTTTATGTTTACGTTTAAAATCTGTAATTTGGATAAACTAAATTGGAAAAAACCTTCTAGTAATCGCATTAAATGTCCCCCGACCTTTTTTAGACCTCTCTTTATTAATAATGATACAAAAATTAAGTTATTATATCATATTGTTGACAATAATACGACATTAACAAACTTTAGTTTAGATTTTCACATTACTATTATAAAAAAAGATGATAGCAAGGTCTTTTTAACCCGCTACAAAAGGACTATTTAACATGAAAAAATTGAAACATGCTACATAATAGAGATAAACAAAGAATTTAATGTCGCCGATTATGCTAGCAATGTTGATGATATTTTTGTATTTTTTTATAAGTTGACATAAAAAAAACTTAGCCACCTTTGGAAATGAATCGGAGCAATACATCGTTGTTGACTTGTGAGAAACTTAATTTTAAAAAGTGCTTCATTTCGCTTAAATTTACTACGTTTTCACTTGGTGGATTTTCAAACAAGCTTTAAATAAAAAATATACATATTTAAGTAAATGAAACGTGAATTGTTAAAAATAGCTAAAGCAAACGTTAGTGTTATTACTGAACAAAAGAAAGAGAAAGATCCGCGAAAAGTAGCAGCTGTAAAAAGGCTTCCAAAGATTTCTAAACAAGCTAAAGAAAGAAAAAAGAAAAAGTGCAAAGCGGCGGAGCGCTTAAAAGAACTTGAAAGGAATGATGTAAAGGGTTCTTGGTCTCTCACATCAATTGCACCAAACTTCAGTAACTGGTTTGGTGGGTACTTCGTACCCTTAGTTTCTATACTTGGCATAGGAGCTGTTTGTGTTATGTTTTATAAAAATAAAATAAAAGGAACCACAGTTGAAGAAGAAAACTTGCAGATAGTTAAAGAACCACAGAAAAAGTTGAAGAAAAGCGAGGGTGCGACACACCCGCTATGTGCTTAGACTCGTTTGATCAAAGAATGTTTTGTTTGTTTTTTTTTATATAATAAATGAGTTAAAAAAGCCAATATCTAAATAAAATTTACAACGCACGCGTTTTTTACTTTAAGCGCTGTTGGAGCCTCCATGGTAAGTAAAAAGGTTTTAGGAGAACTTTCAAGAACCCTGCAGTCTATTCAAGGAACCTTAAAATTAGCTGGAGCCGTGTTGTTGGGATCCGTGTTAGTGAAATATTCGGAAGACAAGAAAATAATCCCAGAAAGGATTGATAAATAAGTATTATGAGGAAAGATAAATAAATGGCTTGTTTAATTGAAGGACAACGATTAATGCATTTGCTTTCGCAGGTGCCGGATTCTCCTTTAGTAAATTAATTCATCATGGATACGAATAAAAAATGAATCGCCACAACCTCACCATGGAAAACTCGCGAGTAATAAAAAAGCCAGGTATGAAAAAGAAGTAGCTGAAAAAACAATGAATCGAGACTTAGACAAGAACTTTCCGATGCTAATGGAGACAGCGCGAAAAATAAGAACTTGGAACAACTAAAGAAAATGTTAAACTCTACGAGATTACAATGGACTCCAGAACGAAGATTAGAAAATTATTATAAGCCAAGTAAAGAAATGCAAAATGTCAACATATCGTAATGGGAACTTCAGAAATCGTAAGGGGTTGGGCATGTGGAAAAATCGTATAATAAATTAATGCTCGTAGGGTCTTGGAGAGCATAAAAATGTACGATTTTTAAAAGCTATACATTCATGATTCGCTACGGTAGTGCTCCCTGCGGTTGTTTTTCTAATGCAAAATATCCATATAGCCATAAATTAAATTTTTCTATGATATAGTGAATATTAAGATATTGGAGATATCCGGGTTTCTTCTTATACGAGTTTATATATATTTTAAGAAAAACTTCCGTATCATTTGGATTTGTTAAAACAGTGGGGTAGCTCATATTTTGTATTCTTCTTTTAGCTAATTCAGAGAACTCCTTAAAATATAAACTATCCAAATTTGATGTTCAGATAGTCTCTTCAGTATGGAATTTCCACAAACTCTATCATAACATTTTCACTAAAAAGTTGTGGAAGGATCATCTTTTATTACACATATTTTCTTGATAAATAACTTTTGAAAAAAACCCTAGAAGGCAAGGGGGTCGCATATCACGACCCCTTAATAAGACATTATAATGAGCAAGGGGTCGCATTTCATTACCCTTTAATAGAATCTTATAATGTCCAACAGTCACGTTTCTGGGCTTTTGGTTTTAATTCTCGCATAACTTGATCGGCTCGTGTTTTGTAATAGCCATAAGCCATTGGGTTTATCTTATCTTTTAATATGATTCTTTTATCATCATTACAATTTAGAGCTATCTTATTTACAGTATCCGTAAAGAGTTCGCGTTTTCTATTTCTTATAATATTCATTGTTCTCACAGCTGGAACCCAGTAAACGGAAATTTCGCGAAGTCTTTGATGGTGAGAGTTTTTTTCTTAACAATTTTCTTTAATCCTTTAAATTCAGTGTTCTTCTTATTATTCTCTTTTAAATAAGCATATAACTTCGATAATAACCCTGCAAATTTTAATAATTGAGTTCCTCCACACTCGCCTTAAGAACACATGAAACGTTTTTATCAAGACCTTTTTTATAGAGGGATTATCTATGATTATCTTGGAGGTATCAAATTTTTCTTCCAAGTCTGGAGAAATATCTTTGTAGAAATCTTTCGTTCCTATTTCATACAATAGTGAGCTTCTGTCTGTAAAGTGTAGCCTTGCCTTATTTCCATACTTAGGTTTCATATAATCATTATGAAACTGATACATAAGACTTATAGATATGCCAAAAATACTCATTCCTACGTGAATAGGCTTGTTTAAAACTAGTTTGGTTTTGTACTTATGAACGGCGACTAAAGTTTCATCAATTATCGTATTCGATTTAAAGCTCTCGTTTTTCATAAATTTTTCTATACATTTCTCCCACTTTACTAACTCGATATTCACTTTCTTTCTTATGTTTTCCATGGTTTTTCCAAAGACGGAATTGTTCATTAGTTTAAAAAAGTCTTTTTCAAACTTATTTTTTGTTAATGTTCTTAAATTTGTATTTTTCTTGATATAAGGCTTAACTTCTTGAATTTTTCAAAACTAATCCACTTATGAATCTTTCTGAAGACTAGACCTTTTTCTAAATAGTCTTTTAAAATCTCGATATGAATCACATAATTTATCTTAGCATAAAGGTTTGGAACTAATTTTTCTATAGTAATGCCTTCATCCAACCTCGTTTTTATCTTCTCCGCAGCTAAAGGATAGTCCAAATGTACATCGTAAAGCTCTAATGGATAGTCAAAATCTACTTCTAATATACAACCTCTGGAAGGTCCAAGATCTTGGCAGTTTTTTATTTCTTTTTGCTCATCCATTTATAGTCGCGGTAGGATGTTGTTTCATCATAGCCCAACTATGAAGATTATTCGAGTCTAAATAAGGAATGTAGATGCAAGGTTTTTTTCGTATCACCGTTCTTTAAATATTTATTATTTGCCTCGATATATCTCTTCGTAATCATAGACACACCTCCGTGTATTCTTTTTTCTATCATCAGGTACATATTCTTTTTTGATAATTGTTCTAGCTTCACGCTTGTAGTTTTCAAGGCAGCATCCCAAGCTCATCCGAGGGCCATATAATACCATGCGGAATCTAATTCATAATTTTCTATACAAACCTCGCGAATTATCCAAAAAAATTGCATAATAATATTACGTCCGTGATTAAGTATAAATCGCGGTAGTTTTTCATGTTTTCATATCAAATGTTTGCCAAACTTCTTGTGCGTGGGAATAGTCTTTATCTTATATGTTTTCACTGTTTACTTTTGAATAGAATGCTTCTTTGGAAAGAAGGCTCGTTTCTTGAAGTCTCATGAAACTCTCAATATAATCGTAAGGATAAACTCCTTTTCTTGTAAAGAGTTCTGAATGATTTGGAAAATATCTTTTTAAAGTTTAAAGTCATTTGGTTCTAAATTTTCCACAAGGGTTTTTAAACTAGATGCCATAAACTTAAAGGAGTTTATAAATTTTAATTGTTTGTGGATCGGTTTTCCATCCTTGTTTTTATCCACGGGGACATATTTAGTAAAGCTAATATATTTTTCTTCATTTTTTGGTATACAACTTATTTGACCTAGGGTGGCAATTAAATGTTTTATAAACAGATGGGAATCATATCATTCTAAACTATGAAAAACAACCGGAATAAATTTTGACTCTTTCATTTCGAGATTGCATTTGTTCTGTGCCTCACCTCTAAATTTTCTAGTAAAATGACAATGATCTCTCATTTTTCTCATATTCCAATTTTATATCCTAAAGTCAAAACATGCGCTACTGGAACCGCCCAGTTGTAGTAGCAGCTTATACTTTAGTGCCATCTTGGATAGCTCATTGAATATGCAGAATAGAAAAATATACTTTGGCGCCATCTTCGATAACCATTACATATGCATAATAGAAACATATACTTTGGCCTCATCTTGGGCAGCTCACTATATATACAGAACAGAAAAATATACTTTGGCGCCATCTTGGATTAAGCTGTAATAGTAGCTTATACTAATCGAAATATGTGCTACAGCAACAGTTTTCTGTAATAGTAATTTATACTTTGGAGCCATCTGGGATTTTGCTGTAACAGTAATTTGTACCTTGGCACTATTTTAGTCCCAGAATCGGTATCGGTGAGCTCTTGACCTTGAGCGACCTTAAACATAGCAATCCTCTTGACCAAATTCTTCGAAATTTCAGCTGACCAAATTTCTGCAACTGCTCATTAATTATGCATAATGGTAGCTTATACTTTGTCGCCATTATGCAAAAAGCACGTTTTTAGGCCTTTTTGAAAAGGGGATTTGCCTAACTCGATCTGACCACATCCCTTATTTTTAAAAATTTTTCATTTTTTGAAAAATAGGTAGAAAAATTGCTGACTCAGCAGAAAAACTGTCCCAGAATTGGCAAATCCTCACTACTGGTAGATAACATGCTAACCTCATTCGAGGAAAAGCAAACGGAAGGTTCTGGATGGCAGTTTAGGTCTGTGGTGCATCTGTTGATGCATAATGCAAAATATAAACCTTTGAAGGGATCATCAACCATTCCCACACCCAAGTTTCCTGCTGATAAGAAAGCAATAGTAAATCCTAAGAATGACTTTAACAACAAGAAAGGCGAGGCGGACCAAGAATGTTTTTAATGGACGGTGTTCATAGCAAGGTTCACGAACTCATCACTGCAAAGAAATCGTGGGAGAATCTCTGGGGAATTAAAAGAAAAATCAAAGACTCGAGGTTGGAGAAATATAAATTTTGTCACACTAATAGAAGGTATCATAACGTTTGGGAGGAGAAACGATGTAAAAATCAATTTGTTCGGTTACATTCAGAAAGATAGAGTTTTCCCAATGGGTCATATTCACAATGATCCAGACATTCCACTTCCACTACTCCAGGATAAACATTACGTCTTGATCAACAACATGTCTAGATTAGTTAGTTTCCAGGTTAACACGAGATGCGGAAAAAATATGTGTACGACTAATGCTTGCAATACTTTGGGAGAGAGGACCTACTAAGCAAACATAAGGACTACTCTAGGGTCCACGAGCCTAGTAAGGTAGCTCACCCAGAACCGAACACCTTTGTCTAGCTCACGAACTGTGATCGTATGATGTTAGTTCCGTTTGCGATCTATGCAGATTTCAAGTGCTTTTGCTTTGCAGTACTGCTACATCTTTGCTGATCAGTTGATTTCGTTCTTGCATCAGAAAACTCTCGACGGCACATGCTATTCACATCATAGCCAAACGGTGAAACGTGCAGTAAAATTAAAACCCCTCATATGCCATTGTGGTATGTGAGAGAGACTGTAATTGGCCATTGCTACTAATAAATAAATTCAAATACTCAAGAATTGTAAAACTTTTACTCCTTTATCTATGATCTAGTACACCTTCATATTTGGAATTCCAATCTTATCGATTGTAGAAAATAGCCACTCAGGTTGACAGGTGCGTGATTGTGGTATTTACCTGCGTTTACACAAAGATCTCTGATACCTATTAATAATGGATTTTTGAGTTTCAACAAGTTTTCTGAGTGAATGAACTTTTCAAATATAACACAAGTACTCAGAAGATAAAGTAGAGTTCAAAACGTATGTCTGCAGTACTGAAAGAAATATTAATAAAGTTTAGAACCAATCGAAAGAGAAAAAAATATTAAGTCTTGCAGTACCAAACGTATATTTGAAAGTGTATAATTACTATAAGTTGGCACGCCATATCAAAACATAGGGATTTCATTGCTAGTGGGAACCATGATCGTCGTTGGTATGATAAATGGTTAATAGAGGACGATTGAGAAGAATCTTCGTAGCTTGTGCTGAACATGGTGGTGTAATAATTTATAATTAATGTAATGTCATTGCATTTAATTCATCACTTTTTAGTGTTGTTCTATTTTGTAATGTCTCAAGAGTACAATTTTTCAATATTGGTGGCCATCAAGAAAAAGGCTACTTTGTGGCACTTCTCGAGGGTTGAGAGCATGTCTGATTAACAGGTCTCTTTTTTTCAGTTGCTTTCAGTTTTTCCATAGTTGATTTTTTGATAAAATGGGATTCACAATAGCTCGGGGGTTAGTAAAACAAGATTTGATCTTTTAAGATATGATACCAAGACAATTAGTCATAGCTTTGCATTAAGAAATGAAAGTTTATGAGCATGTGCAAATGAATTTTGCATCTAAATAATATTTGACATTGATAATTTTGTCATTCATAACTACATGAAAACCTGATACTAACTCTCTGTGTGCCACGTTGAAGCAAAGTCATAAATTTTTCATGCAACTGTGCTTCCTATACTGCTGGTCTATTTTTATTTTAACTCTCTAGTATTAATTCCAAACGTTTTCAAAGCAGCCTGTGCAGACGTCTTTTGACTCTGAACATAATGTTGCATTAATAATTATTGAATAATAAGCAGAACTAACCTTGAGGTTGAAGAGATCTGTCTACAATGACTGTACTCCTGAAGTGGTATTTGTCGGGTAATATAATATATCGTGATATATTTCCAGTTGCTAAGTTCATCTCAGTCACATAATCGGACTTCCTTTTCTGGAAGTACAGACAGTTCTGGAAAATTTGAAACCATCTGTGACTGCCTTGAGATATCTGTCTTCTTTTCTTACCATCATAGTTCATCAAATGTATGCCAAAACTACGATGATGAAGGAAATACACTCGCTTGTCGTCATAATCAAGAATTACTTGATTGAAAAAATGCACGTTTGCATCTCTATATATCGTCGTTGTCGTCATGGTAGAGAGCTGCCTTCTCTGCAAGTATGTATATCTGCCATCGAATGCACACCAAAATAGATATCTGTGTAGATTAAAGAAATGTTTTTTTAATTAGCTTGATTCTTTAGCTGCAATAGAGAGATACAAGTTAGGCAAAAGAGTAGTTTTGCAAGGTTTACAAATACCTTTTCTGGGTCATACCCAGGACATTATGATCGGGTGTGTTTTTCAATAATTTACCAAAGCAGTCAATTATTTGAACCTTGCGGTTTATAAAAATGATGAGAACTAAATTTAGCTCAGTTTCTCACCAAACTTAAATATACCAGTCTAAGAAGATCGAATTCCAACGTCCAGCAAAATATTATCAGTCAAATACACTACTTTTACTGGTTTTGCTCTTCCAATCTAACGTGTTATCTATTAAGTTGTGATAACTACACCTTCCCCTAACTGCTAAACTGTGGTCTTTACAAGTCCAAACTGTCCAGTACCCTTTATACAGTTATGAAATATTGATAAAGCGATGAAGAGCTGGTAGATTAGCAAGGACGCTTAGCAACAATGCTTGACGCACAAGTTTGGTTGGTGGCCCATGCAAGTAATTTTTGGAATATTTCGCAGCAGATTCTCTCTAAACTTGGCCTGTGCAGCGTTGTATGGTAGTAGTGCAGAAATTTGGGCGCTAGCTCATGTTGAAATTCGGAAATTAGCAAATTTTAAATTTCAGAGTCCGCAAATATTTTGCCACCACGCCCATTTTATGCAAATCCAGGTACTAAACCATTTCGGCCACGGCCCTTGTTATGATGTCATCAAAATTATTTGCATAATAAGTCGAGGAATTGGGTATAAAAGTAGAGAAGCGTATAAAAGTAGAGAAAAAGCAATGAATCCACACAAGCAAAGCCAAACAACTAAAAGTTTCAAAGCCTCAAATTTTCTAAAAGTTGAAATTAATATTATGGAGGCACGAAGCGTTTCGCGCCCTTTGGCTGTTACAAAAATGAAACTTTTTGCTAAAAGCCGCATAGAAAATAAGAGAATCTTACGTAGTAGGCTTTCTTATTATTTTGGATTTTTCTTTCCTGATGTATTAGTCATTCATGGATTTTATTTACCCAAGCCAGCTTTGATAATAGAAAAATATAATAAGCACTACAAAGGACATAAGGGGTTATATATAGATATTAATAGGCCAAGACCCAACATCTAGTATGCAAAAGAACAAGCTCAAGTAAAACACTTTATGAGGACAATAATTTTAAGTACATAGTTTCAAATGATTATGATAACATTATATAAAATATCACCAAGTACTTGAGAGACGTAAGCGCTGATAAGCAACAAGCATAGCAAAGGAGGTGCAAAGCGGATGTGGAGCACCTTTCCTCAAACTCGTTTGTGAAAAAAAATCTTCAAGAATTCTTATTATAATAAGTGAACGAACAAACTCAACCTATAAGTATTCGTTATCAACTTTTAAAACTATCTTCTGCAAAAGAGATAAAATACACACAAAGTTGTATTAAAAAGGCATCTGAGAGAGCCTTGGAACAAATCTACCAAGACTACAAACCAGATCAAATGAAAAAAACGAATGACATCCTTACGGACGCCGTCATTGGGAAATTCGCTGAACACATGCAACACTCAGAGTTTATTTAGAGAATGCTAAGCAAAAGTGAAGAGAACTGTCCAACAACAAACCTTTTACACAAGTCATATAATTTATTTGGAATACATTACGCCTTGTATTTCACTGATTGGAGTTTTATCGGGATCCTTAATTCTAGGCAAACATGCTGTAATTAAAAATATTAATAATAAAGGAGAACGACGTCCGAAAGAATCACAGAAAGTTCCCCAAACAACAAACGATCCGAAGACCAGCTCAGAGTCTTAAACGCAATATCTAATAATTAAAAAACTTTTAAACCACCAGAGATGAGCATAGCGAATAGTGATCCTTTTAACTAGATCATCGTAGGAATGACGTGTTGTGGTAAAACGCATTTTTTGCGAAAAATGTTAGAACAACAATACTTAGGTTATTTTGATGATACTTTTTCGATTTGTCCAACCTACGAGTGGAATAAAACTTATCAAATCTGGTCATTCAATACAGATGAGAATTTCATCGTTGTAAGTTGTGCTCAAGATGATGTCAAAACTTTTTAAAGAAAAATTGTAGAGTTCGCAAAAGGTACAAATTCTTTAATTATTTTAGATGACTGCGCAAGGACAACATTTGTAAAGCAAAGAGCTTCAGAGCTCATGACATTGGCATTTTTGACTAGACATTTTGGACTTAGTACGATCGTGATCACTCTACAGCTGACTTTTATTGCATAACCTTATCGAGAAAACATTTACCGACTGCCGAGTTTTTATAATAGGAGTTAGAAAAACATGGACTTCTTTTTTTGACGACTATTTAGAGCACTTGTCCAAAGAGGGAAAAATCTCATATTCGCGAAGCGTTGAAAAATATAACGTATTCAAAACTGGAGATATCAGTATGATCATAGATATAGGAGATCTAGATTGCTGACGTATACCTAGCGCAAGTGGGGTCAAATAGAGAAATCCAAGATGGCGTCGCAACCGGGCAAAAACATTAGGAGTTATATTACGAATTCCACTTTTTTCCAAGATTACGCCTGTCTTTTGATATATATCAACTCCAATCGACCTGTTTTTGAAAGAGCTTTACAATGCAGAGCTTCTGAAAGCAAAATGGACTTCTTGAACTGTATATTTTCGAAAATATTCAACGCTAAACTTTTCATGAAAAGATGGTCGTTGGTCACATGGTCTGTTCCTGTAATTTCTGCCCCGTTTTATTGCATTTCACTACTTAAATCTCATTGTTTGCGTTTCTCCAAACACTTTTCCTTGGAAAATTATCATATTTAAGAGCAAACATTTTGGCAAGAAATAAAAAGTTAAGTGAATTCGAATTGGAATGATCCACGACAAGTGTAATCGATGGAGTATACTAGCAGGATGCTACATACACAGTCAAAAAAGTTCCAGCAGTTGCATTAAAGTTTGAAGACCTGTTCATCTTTACATTTTTATAACATTACCAAACATATTTAACAGGATATTTTTATATTTATTTGTGCCAGAATTAATGTGAAATAATGGATGAAGTTCTACTTTTGAGGAGTTTTTATACTACACAACACTGCATAATCACATTACAATGTGTACCTAATACGTTAAATAATATGAGACTTTGTTTTATCAATAATAACAAAATGCAATAAAAGTACATTGTAAGTTTGTTCATTCATAACAATGTGCCACTGTGTTCATTTCCTGTTTGTTTTTGTTGTTGAAACTAGTTCAATATTTAGTCGTGACTCTTGAAAAGTTGAAAAAGTTGAATGAAGATGTTGGTGATGTTGACAACAAGATTTCAAGCTTATAAAAACGTTCCATCATTTCGCGTGATGATGTTCTTGAATACATTGCAAGGTTCATTGTCAAAATAATCAGCAGCTGTGTAAAGTGTGCAGAATGCGCTTGTGCTTTGTTCTTGGATATGAATGATGGCACTAACAGCTGTTCAGACCACACGTATTTGAAAAGTTAAACAAAGTTGAGTTTGATTTCTTTCAAGATGTATGGGAAACCTACAACTCCATCAACAACAGTTGTAAAAGTGGTGAAGATAGCAGATAAGTACCTACTTGCCATGGTCGAGAAGTGGAGTCACCTGCCAGACAAAGCAACTCTTATCCTGCAACGTGATGTTCTTCAGGATGTCAAGCCAAGCGCATTTCAGTCACTAAAAAGACATTCGCAGGAAACGCACGTCCTTGATGAGAATGTCACGATGTTAGCAAGTGACGTAGTAGTAGAGAACAGGAAACGCACAATGTTGACATTCACAGATTGATATTGCGACATTGTATAAAAATAAATATAAAGTAAAATCCTAGTTTTGTGGGTCAAACTCAGCACGTTACATGCTGTCAGGAGTGGCCTGAGCCGAACTAAACGATGGTTGAGCCGTGCCAGAATGCCCATTTCTACACTACTAAACTGCTGAACCAAGAATCTGGGAAACACCTAGCAAAGATGATCAACAGTTCC
>JAODVQ020036665.1:7585-19939 GCA_025400075.2 Phenganax stokvisi
TGTGGTGGGTAACACTTACGGATATACTCAAAACTAAAAGACATGAGTGTGTTTAAAATTTTGCTACTATACACTGTCTCGTGATTCCTCCGTTTAACCATGCACTGTTGTTATTCAAAGTATTGCAACAGTAATAGGTGGAAGATATAGTTCAATTAATCTCTTGGGAGGTAACACAATATATTGCCTCCAACTGTTAGAACTGCGCAGTTTTGTGGAATAATATTGTGCTTTGAAGGCCAGATGATGGAAATCATTAAAATAATTAGTGATAATTATAGGACGGGCTGCGCATATATAAGCGGCATCTGTTTGTTTCAAGGTCGAAAGCATAAGATCGAGACGGACTTTCTCCTTCGTATAAAACTTGATTGTCATTTAAGCCGGGATATGAAGTATGCAGGCAGTACTATTGCCCTAAGAATTTATATCTATCAAATATTCATTTGTAAAGAATACCGACTCGCATCCTCTCCCCTAGGCATAACTTATAACTCAACACCAAAGCTAACAAACATCAATAAGCTAACAAATGGTAAGATGGACACTGCCCTAAGAGCTAATACATTAAAATTGAGCCTTTATAATATCTTTATAATACTACAAAAATGTGAAAGTGCACTTGACTGGAGACTTGTCCGGATTCAGAGGATATCCTTTTATAGAGTAGCTAAACTCGAATACAAACATTCAATAAACGATGCAAGTTACAGAGACTAAACAGCAACTCCTAGTTTTTAAGATATAGAAATATGGTTAAGATTTGAGCTGGATTGTGGTGTAGTTGCAGAATGAGATCTTTGACAATTTTTTCCCATCCATATTAAATGTAGCTTAGCTATGTTTACAAAAATAAAATGAAAAGTCCACTCTTCAAAATTGTTTACAAATGATGAAAGAGACTCTCAACATTTTTATCTCTTGAAAACGTGGCGTTCCTATCATTTCAACTGGCAGCCTTTTATTAAAGCTTTCCGCGCGGAGAGCTTATCGTGATGTGCCATATATGGCGTGTGCTGGCGTGCGTTATTTGAATATTGATCTATTTAAAAGGTAAACCGTGCAGTATGAAGCTCACGGGGCGTCCCGAGTCAATATACATGTTCACTCTCTCGCTTATAAATAAATTTTTATTGATGTCTTCACAACTACACTACCCGCCCGCATGTTTATATATAAGAATATATGTACAATAAAATTTCTCGGTTGCACTCATAGTAATAAATATATTTGTGTCATGTATGTGTATACATTTAAAATGTGGACTAAAGCTGCTTTGATATTTTATAAAACGCACTCTTCGCATCACTAAAACCACGCTAACTACACACCGTAATGCTTTCAATAATTATTCTAGTCACTAGGAGTGAAAAAAATTCACTTTACTGTTTTTTTTTACGTCAATCGTTTTTTGATGAAGATTATAATGTAATCCCGTTGTCCACTATTCCTAACTTTCAAATATGAAAAATTTCCTAAAATATATTCCCTTTTCTACGCTTCTTGACCTTAGAAACAAACTGATTGAAACACATTTCCGTTTTGCTAGTACAATGTTTTCACATTACCCTCGACTTCACCACGCTAGAAACGTGATACTATTTTGTTCACATGAATTACGATGGGCTTATAGGTCGAAAATAATTCGCAGTATCTGCATCCTCAACATCAAACTGTCGAGTGTTCAAAAGCATTTTATCAAAATTTAAACGAGGTCGACAAATTCTCTTCATTGTCTTGCAATCTTCATCTTCTATGGATCGTTTTCGATTATGGCTTCGCCTCGTCCTCGCGTCAAAATTCGGCGAGCTGGATTTTCTCTCCAATCTATCACGAGCAAGTTCGTTTTCTTTCGAAAAATAGCAAGATAGCTCTTCATCTTCTGATAATTCACTGAAATCTAAATTTTTAGCAACAATACTCTTACTTGGGATCTCGTTATTAGCGGTTTGTCGTTTGCTAGTTTTCAATTCACTACGTTTAGGACTATGTCTTGCCGAGCTCGTTCTATCATTCTGCATTTTATTTCGATTATTTCTCTTTGTAGTAAAACCTCCAATGGCTTTGAACTCGAACGGTGCATTGCTGTGATCCAAAGTTGGGAATCTATAATTTGGTTTAATATACAAAGCAAACTCCTTGGCTTGCCAATTTGGAGTGTACAAGCTCTGTAGATTATCTTGTAATGTATGTCTGTTAAATTTCATCGTTAGATCTTCCATAACGGGTATACTCGCCATCAAAGCCATATCGATGCTGCTTCGCGAAAGCGTCGTATCGTACAAATGCGGAGCTACTATCAGACTCCAGTGATGAGTACGCGCGACTAATTGTCACTCGGAACAACCAGTCATTCGCTACCGCAGTGATCGTGGCATGTAATTAAAATCCCTGCATCTCATTGGCTACAACCTTGCAATACCCATGTCGCAATCTAGCTTTATTCGTAGGCTACGCTATTCGAAGGCAATGCTATCACACGAAATGCAAGTTAATAAGAAACCCTGGAGATGCTTTGATATAAAATCAAACTCGTGTGTATTTTACATATATATATGTATATATAACAATCTGAGTAGAGCTGCTGTATGTAAAACACACACACTCCCACGCGTTTAAATTATAATAAGGATTCTTTTAACAACAACCTTGGCCAGGCCTAAATATAAAGACGTACAGTTACAGGTAGTCTATTCATAGTTAAAAATTAAGCGTTGACGCGTTCGTATACTGTATTTACTACGAAAAAATAAGTACTTTTACATTGTACATTTGTAGGTTCTATATTCTATTTTTGCACCGCAATCAATCTTCTGGAATAGAGGCGGAGTTATTTTTTTATTATTCTTTTCTTCTTTCACTCGAAACATTTCCAAAAGACTCTTTAAAGAATATCTATCTCATACAATCAACTATGCAATGGCTAACGCATGGTAACAGATCCTATATGTGGAACGTTATCATTGATTACCACGTTTTGTTTGGACATTATTAGAAATGATTATTCGATGGTTAAATGCAGATCTATGTCAAAACAAGTGTGAAAAAATATATTGGCATTCAAAGGCACGACCTTGGCTTGGCAGCGGTTAAACAATATAATATAGATTGAAGTCAATCGGCGTAATATTTCATAGATGATCTCAAGCATACAAAAATCACTTAAGGAATGAGTTTCTAAATTAAACATAGATATTTTCAAAGTCCTATATGTTTTGAAAAAAAGAATGGTTTATGAATGACTTCTAAAAGCTGAAAGAGATTACTAATTCGGTGACAGGTGATTGGCTGGTTTCTTTGTAGTTCAACCAATAGATTTTGCAGTTTGGGATTGAGAGAACTTATAGAAGACTTCTGGTATAGACTGACATTTAGTTCACTTCTGTACACAGAAAAGTTGGTCATTGGTGAATTCAGCAAAACTTAAAAAGAAGTTAAACTTAAATGAATATCTTATAATCATCTTCTCATGACACATCGTGGAAGGTAAAAAACATGAGAAATCGCTCAAAGTTGAAGAAGTGGATTCAACACCATAATACAGTTCAAGTGACCGTGGACATGCAAATTAATTCCAATATAGCTATAAGCCAGAATGACAAAAAGATGATGGCAAGAATTATTTTCAAATTGTACAGAAAAACAATTTCTTGAGCTTATCATAACATGAATACGTTCATAATTAAATCTTTCAAGGTTCAAAATTAGTTGCCGTATAATTTGACTTCCTCAAACTTCAGTACATGAATTTTACGAAAATATCGCAAAAAACACGTAAAGATATGTGCAAAACAATCCTATGCAAGACGAAAGGATGCGAGTACGTGTGTCAACTTGATCTATTATTTACAAGAGCGGTGTAATTGTTTACCTTTAAAGCAAAACTTTCTCCATCATGTTCAATTATCTTGACTAATATTAGACAGATTTCTTTCATTCTAAACAATAAAGCACGTGCAGTTATTGTCATTGAAATCACTCGACATTTCCGCAGTCACTCATATTAGCAAAGACAAATAAAACATGCAAATATATATGTACGCACCCAATTGGAGACTTTGTATTATATCTAACTTGTTGTTTCGTGACCTAGTATATCAATTTATTGATTTTTTATAATCTTTTTTGGCGTTCATATCCTTTTATTTTCTCACTGTACAAAAGCAATCATGCAGTATTCAGTATTTACATTACGCTGCTCATATTAACAAGCAGTTGAAATAATGCTAAAATATTAATTCTGCTCTGTGTTTCATTAATTTGTACTGATCAACTTTTGTCGTAAATAAAATTGTTAAATTGGTTACTAATCTTGCTCAATCTTTGGTAGAAGAATCTAGCTGGAGTAATCTCTTATTGATACCCAAACTAAACTATCAAAGTCATTGTAGATTTAGTACGATACTTCTTAACTGTTTTTTTCTCTAAAGATCAAGAATGATCTCTTATTGATTCCGTAGAACAACAAAAGCAAGGCTAAGCTAATAGTTATCAGTTTTAACTGTGACTGTTCTTTTTGTCATTAGATGTCCTGCACAAAGGGCTTCATTGTAGCGGTCTAAATCTTTGTGCAATAATGTGCGCAATCACCTTGAAATTAAATAGATAACGATGGTGCCACGCGTTCACAAGATTCCTGCCTGGAGTGCTTTGGATTGAACACAAAGCTTTCTCCTATACTACGCACGCCGTTTCTTTTAGTGATTATAATCTGTTATAATCAAACAGTACCCGCTAAACAGAGACGTTAGATACACCTGATTAGACTCATTAGCTGAACATCGCCTCACTTCGGCATGAAAATGTATTCCAAAAAGACATGCACAAATGGAGCATATTTTTACGACAGATATTTTCAAAAACAGTGCTTGAAAAAATTTGAATACTCTACGATTTATTCTTAAGAAATTCTTATGACACGTGTTCTAGTTTCGCATGGCTAATTATATGTTTAATAATAAACTGTTTTAAATAAATACTTAAGGCACATAATTTGATTACTAAACGACGAAGAGCAAGAAAAGTTTTTTCAACATGAACAATTTGCAGACTATTTCATCTCTTCAATCATACACGAAGTGCTGAAGAGTCAAATAAACAATGGGGAAAAAATGACTTACTCTTCAAAAGAAGATACTTGGTTTTTAACGATGGTTTTCTTCAACAATCAGCTATCATAAAAATTTGTCTAGACAGAAACAAAATATTACATACATTTTAAGGCAAGTTTATGTGATCAATGTTTCGGCTCAAACGTAGCAGCACATCAAATGTACATGTGTTACCCGCAACGTTTTAAGTGACCTCAAGTGTACATAAACGTACATGAACTAAACGCAACGTACATTAATGTACATAACTATTCATATGGTGTGCACTAATGTACATAAATATTCATGCATGTATGCCAATGTAACTAAATGACCAGTAGTGTACATCAAAGTATGTAACCGTCTATTCAGTATGTAAACCTAAACTAATAACACGCATTGTTTTATATTAGTGCCTCTGCATGTGAGCTTGCAACGACAGCTGGCCTAAACACAGGTAACGTTCTCTGATGCAGAAGCTCAAAGAAGATAAGATTGCAGTCAAATACAATAATAATAAAGCAATGTACAGCATGTCAGAATCAATTTATAATTTCTTTGTTCAATTCTTAACATAAATGAAGAGCTAACTGCGGGATTCTTAACAGGAATAAATCAACATCTCAACAAGGACACAAAGAGCAACGGGGAAACTGATTTGGAATGTGAAAGAGAACGCTTTTTGGGTTACTTTAGTCCAACGAGATTGAATTAGTAGCCCCAAGGACAGCAAAATACATATCAGTGTATAAAGTTTGGCAATATTCTATTTTCAACAACTACATCTTGTCAAGTCACATAAAAGGTTTTCGGATTAGTTTTAAACTGCATTCTTACCATTAATAAAGTGCAAGAAAAAGAGTCTAGAACAGCAAACTATCGTCTATATTTTACTGGAATAACACTCAAAACTTCTCTAATTCTTCAAAATGAAAAGAGAAAAAAGTATTAACCTACAGTGCGTGCTTTTTATTACAAATTCAACAACACTTGACTTCTTACAAATATTTGATTTTTAAATATATACATATAAAGCTCTGTCTCGTATACACGAGTTATCACACTTTCCCTTCAGAAACTTACTGCTTTCTAAAAGTATATTTTAAATATAGTCTAGTAATCTAGTTGAACTTTCTACTTGTATTCGTCTTCATCGAAGACCAGAAATTAATGCCGAGCAAATTTTCCCTGCAAACCAGTTCTCTAGTAACGTGAAAAATGATGAATTATAGTTTACTATTATTGCATGATTGGTTCCCTATAGTCTAGGAAACGAAATTGAAGTGCATAAATATATGAATATAGTTAAGCAGGGTAAGTGCAACATGTTGTGCATTATATATCCAAACTAAATCATTATATATGATTACTACATTAACGAAAAAGAAATATCTAAATGATTACTGAGTATAAACATTCATATAGTGTTTTATGTGGTGTATGATATATATATATGTATAGCTCTAGCCTCTAGGTTGTGGACCAAAATATTCAAACTATATGGATTATAAATAGTAAACTGCAACAGAATGTGATCAAAACATTGCAAGAGAACACTTGTAATAATTCAAGGAAATATTTTCAATACCACAAGAATACGACTCGACGTTCGTCAATCCCCTTCTCATTTTCTGTTTTTGTGCAGTAGTCATTATATAACTGTACTTGGTTTGAAAATATTCTTTTAATGCTAAACACTGATCGTCTTAGAAGTAGCACATCCGTGCAAATAGCTCCTTCAAAAAGAGTACTTGAACCTTATATAACAAGGCAGTTATAAATTTACGGGCTTGGATAAGGTTAGGCATTAAAATATACTGCACTTCTAGCGAACCTGTCCACCGTTAACCGCAAATCGTGTGCTTTCGACTGGACTCGAATAACCGGTCGGAGCATAGGTCCATCTCTCCGGCGAGGTACGAAAGTCCGGTTTGTAGGATTGTATACCTGACTTGTTTATTGCAGCAACATGTCTGAACGGGGTGAACACATCATTCAAACAAACTAGGTGACCTGGGGGGCTTAATGGAGTGGGGGATGAATAAAGACGGGGGGAATACGGTGGATACCCTGGGTAGGAAAGGTAGTACCGTGAGGTGGTATCATTCGCCGAGAGGAACAAAGTACCGGGACGATGTTCGTACGGAGTTCCAGATGATTCAACAGCAAAGGCAGATTTTGAAGTGAAATTCCATTTTGGAGTGAAGTTTTCTTCCAGCTTGTCCGGCGAATATGATGATCTATATATATGGTCAGAACATAATTAGCGTGCTTCCGAAATAAAGTTGAAACTCACTAAGATTTCTCGCTTGCATTTCAAACAAGACACTATACCTCGCATGCTTCCCGTCTGCAGTCGCACCCGTCCTATTCTTTCCCTTGCCATGTCTTCTGGGTCTGTATTTATAATCAGGATAGTCCAGTTTATGTTGCCAGGTCAGTCGTTTAGCTTCTTCTACATATGGCTTTTTCTCTTCATCTGATAAACTCTTCCAAGTAGAGCCCAGTTTCTTACTGATCACAGCATTACTCATGCCAGGATTCGTCTTCAAAATCTCGCAACGTTTTTCTCGGCTCCACACCATGAAACTGTTCATGGGTCGACGTATGTGGTTTTGTCTAGATGTCATAGTTTTGGCCTAATGGTCTTTCTAAACTTGGTATTCTTTTGAAGTAATTTGACTCTAATCTTGGTAAACTTCGCGGCAGTTGGACTTCTTCTTTTCTCCGCTGTCTGTCTTCAACTTTAAAATTCACAACCTTCAATCACTATACCTTGTTCTGAAGTTATTAATGTTCGTTCTCAGGCCACCGTTTTAGTTTCCCTTGAGTTTTAAAGAAGCTGAGCTTGACTACGCCGGTAGAACTTATAACAACTCTTCAATATCCAGAGTTGATCAAGTCCAGCCGGACTCGGTTTGCCTCACAAGACTTGATATAATTGGCTAGCAGTAGAATATGACCAAAAATTTGCCAGTGAAAGCCTTGCTCAGATTAACCAAGAATCTAGTTGAACACTGTATCCTTCAGCTTGTGTATACGAAAGCTCTCTTCAACATCCAAAGTCCGCTACGGCTCTCAGCAAGAATGTGAACACTTCAACGTGTTACTATGATTTTTCATTAGCGTGCTCCAGGGCTATAACTGGTATCACGCTGTGCCGCATTCAAAAGGCATAGCTTTATGTCCATGATTGTCAAGCAAGAACAATGGCTGAGAGAATTGAAAGGCAATTTGCAAGCACAGTGCTTTATCAGAGTCAGACTCAAGCCAACAATGAAATAAGTAATGAATTACTTTACTGCGCACTTACGAACATGAAACTCTGGGCGTTTGAACTCACCCGATTATTCCCAAACCTAAGTCACTTCCAAGTAACTTTGCAAGCGAGAAAAAATGTCCAATTTAAGTTCCACAGTATGAGCTATTTAGCAGCTCACCGTTTCGACAATGCTCACTGATTACGAGAATAATAGATGTCACTTTAACTTGATAAAGGCTTTTTTAAATCGCGTGCAGAAACGTGTATAATGCAGCTAACTATATCATAGATGCTTATCAGTGGCCATGTTGCACACTACAATAAACTGGGTAAAAGTACTTCACTTGAGAACAAAACTTTGCCATCTGCTTGGAGAAAAAAAACGAGACAGAGTTCCTAAAAAACTAGCACGTTTCTGACTAATGCACTTCTGTCTAAATCTTTGAAAGCGTGTCTCTTTCTTGCACACATTGTTTACAAGATGTTCAAGTGCTTGTACGAGTGGCAAAAGAGACACACTTATCAAGCGTGTCTTGTTATTATTGACTAATGTAATGAGTAGTTTTCCGTTAATAACCCCCACTAGCAGCTTGCCATACTTTCAATTTTTTACGAAAGCCAACCGTAGCTTATATTTATATCATTTCAGTCCTGAAACAAAACCAGCCTCCAGAACTTTCGATCATACAACGAAAGTTAACCAACTTCTAACAATTTACCACACAGCGTGAAATTCATTTGCTTCCCTTCTTGTAAACGAAAAGAGTACATCCTTTTTCGTTTTAGCTGTTTTTATTTTCTTTTTTTTCGCCTGCTATAGTTTTCCTGTTGCTTTTATTGTTCAATTCATATTTACATTCCACAAAAGAGGAAAAGTATATTATAAAGAAAGACGATGATTTTTTTTTATCTTTTCAATCCAGTTTTTAAAACGGTTTTTTTTTCAACTCTTTCTTGCTTGCGTGTGTGTCCGTACTTTATAATAAATAATTAATCAGAGTTTAATGAAAATACATTTTAATCAGTTTTTGGTATTCTGTAACCTATAATGGATTTTCTTTAAACAATCTGTGTTTATATTGTTCTTTAAATGGCAATTTTAACTTGTAGGATCCATTATTTTCTGTCATTCACCTACTCTTTGAAGCTAAACAATTTTATCATGTGCTTAAGTGGCCAGCTTTTTATTTCTCTAATCTTATTAGTCATCACATAATGACACTGGGAACACATTTGTCTTTATGTATAGTAAGACAAAGATTAAGGCTCCAACAAGAAAATATTAGACGTTGAGTGTGAATGAGGAAAACATTTTAAAGACGATATCACTTATCAGCTCATGGTATCCAGTCATACTGCCAAGGACTCGCTATGTCAACAGTGCCTGTTTGCTAATATTTCCATGATTTAGTTTTTTCCAACTATTTGATTGGTACTACTGGGTTCTAATGGTTTGTAATCAACCAATTAGAACACCATTATTTTTTATCAACCACTATAGTTCAAAACAGAATTTGCTATATTAAAAGTTTTGAAATGTGAAATATCAATATTTACAAAACGTTTGTCAAAATATTTAAGCATAATCATGCTCAAAATACTTCAAAAGTAATATTTATTTGTTTGCTTGTTAATGTGAATAATGCGCTCCCGAGGTAGACTGTAAAAGTTTATAAAAAAGTTCAGATGATTTTTCCCCCCAGAAAACATATTTCTAATAAACCACAGCGTTAATAACTTTACTATACTAAGTAATGAACATATTTAGGCACACAAACGATGCTTTAGAGCATTTCAACCGACTGTTTCTCACCTTCAATGTCGACTTGAGAATTTTCCCGCCAAGAAAACTTCAACGAATTCGCCACCAAACCGCAAGAAATTACATTTTCTGGAGATGTATCTTTAAGTACGAACAGTTTCAACATCTTTTGTGTAATTTTAGTAAGAAAATATCACTTTTTTAAGCAAGAAAATCCACTAAATTCCCACACATTTTCAAACTTTTAAATTTTTAAGTCCTTGGCGCTAAATGATAAGTGACGGCGCCGCAATGCATCATGGAACACATAGACTCATTGATCTCAAACAGAACCTGGATGGAACAAAGAGATTTGTCCAACTTCTCTATGTATTCAATAAGCAACACTTTTAAAGCAATGAAATCATTATAATCATATTACACATCACCAGATCCAAAATTTTATACATATTTTATTGAACACAGCAAAATCATCAAAAGTGAATTACCATCAAACACTGAGGCAACTTCAGGCACTAGCACCCAGTCTTCTCCAGGCCTCTTCACATGAGTACACCAGCGTCACAGATGAGAGACTAACAGATGTCCGACTGCCCCAAGATTGCGTAAGTCGATTTTCCTGCAACTTCAATGGGGCCATTAACCTAGCAAGTGCCCTACAAAAAGGCATTCACCCTCTGAACAAATCATTTTGAAAATGGCGCCCAGGGGTGACGGTCTCTGTTTAGGGTCAGGGCACTTGCTGGGTTAATGGCGGCCACTTACGCCAAAATCATAGGCTTGTGGACTAAGTCGGACATCTGTTAGTCTCTAATCTGTGTCAGCGTGAGAAACTAAACAAGACCACTGAACAGGACAATGTATTGATCGAAGACTTCATATCACCCCAAACTCTTTGCACTATCTTCTTGTTCATCTTAGCGCCTTCAATGACAACTATTTCAATCCTCTAGCTGATCACTGATGACCATTAAAAAATAGTAATACATCTCTTCCAGCATGATCTTCTCGGAGATCTCTTGCACACTTGCGTGGACAAGTCGATGATTAAAATCAGCATGTAAATATACTTTAAAACAGTTACAGTAGATCGAACTACTTTTTAATCGCTTTATAGACAAATGCTTTGATGACATTTAAAGACGCAAAATAGAAAGATAAGGACCTTGCATTGAAGCAGCGGTAGTTATAGTAGTAAAGCGATATTTCACTTGTAAAAAAGGTTTCTACGAAAAACACTTGTACAAAAGATTACATCTTTTTCAGTTGTTACTGCTCAAAGAACACTTTTATTAATATTCAACTTGGTTGCTGTTCAATGAAGACAACAACGGATATTTCAAGATGGCAATGATACGATTATACTTATGCTAGTTTTCTACTAAGACAAGTTGCTTGTGTGTACAGTGAAGTGCATTTGTCAGTTCTTGTGCCAAGAATAATGCTAAAAATAGACTTAGGCAAGTATCAGCTGTATCGCTGTAGAAAGACAGCATCCAATGAGAACGAAGGCACCAATAAGACCAAATACAGATCTCTTTCGTTTTTCAGGATCTAAAATGTGAAAGCACTTTCACACATTATAATACAGCCAATGAAAATTAAACTTGGCAGTAAGTGAACGTTTATTTATTAATGATACCTCCAGAATAATATCCAAAAGCATACACAAATCTGGATACTATCCAAGTTAGTCCAGCAACTGTGCAGATCAACTAAAAAATAAATATTACGAAAAACTGAGTAGTATTAAAAAGCAATTAAACGCTGCGCATCTCCACTTGTGTGTTTTGGTATGTTACTAGTTACTTGCAAAACGAACAGACAAACGAGCAAGCAAACAGACACACAGCTATGCCTCACAGGATGCTGCAATCCACCAATAAGCAGAAGCATCAAAAATTGAGCATACGTCTCAAGGCTGGAAAAGAAAGAAGAGTTTTTAGCAAAAAAATAGTTCATTTCAGCAAATATAAGGGGAAGATCATGTTACTTACGAATTCTGATGAGCCCTCTGGTAGCAGTTGAATATCGGCTGGCTGTCATCATACATTTTTGGATACTAGAAATGAGAAAAAATTCAAAAAATATGCCAAGTTTAATAACGTACTATTTGCAAACCATTTGTAACGTACATATGTTATCCTAACCATAACTACATATCCTATCCTAATCTTATCTAACTACCCGCCAGTACACAACAATTTCTATATTGGGGCGAATAGGTCTTATCAAAGCAA
>JAODVQ020036773.1:9717-19937 GCA_025400075.2 Phenganax stokvisi
AACAGCAACAGACTTACAGGATTTTTCCTCAACATTTTCTTGATCATTCCTTGTTATTTCTTCCATTCGATTTTCAGTAGCTGGCATCACATCAGGTTTTCTCCAAACTTTAGTCTTTCGCTGACCTTCAATACCGCTCATGCTCTCTGCGCGCTGGCTTTTGCCTCGGGCTAGTACTTTATTTACATGAGCCTGCATTGCTGGGATATGCAGAATCTGTTTCGCAGAAGGTCTTTCTGAAGGTTCAACACGAAGTAGCACTGAGACCAAGTCTTGTAATAAAGGCCCATGACTCCTACAGCATAATAACATCGATTAAAACAAGTGGCAAGAAATACGTCCAGAATGTTCTTGCACGTAAACTGTTAATTAAGTTCTGTTTTAGCGTAAAATTGAATCTTACTCAGATATAGGTGTGAAAACCCCATGAAGTATTTTTAAAACTAGTTCAGGAAAATCCTTCGACTGAAACGGATGACGTAAAGTAACCATTTCATATAAAACACAACCCAACGCCCAGATATCACTCTTGTGATTGTATCTAAAGGGTTCCTTAAGGATTAAACGCACTTCACATGGACATACAAGGTATCTTTCTATTTTAAACTTATGCCCTATTGAACATCAGCAGGTCATGGTGGTCAACTTGTTGTCTACAAAATCATGATATATCGTTGTTCAATGCAGAAGTGGAAGACACGCAAACAAGGTGGATTTCGTAGCTCTTGTAGAAATAGAAATTTGTGAATATGAATGAACACAAATTGCTGCCTCATGATGCTTACTGAAATGTGCCTATCCATTAAAGAAGAGATACAACAAGTTGTAAAAGGATACGGTTGTGTCTGACATATTTCAGGCGAGAGATAGTAAGGTGTTCCAATCACAGTTTGAGCATGATCAAGTGTACTTTGAAGAACGCACGCTATACCAAAGTCACCAAGTTTTATAACGTTCTCTTTTGATATGAAAATATTTTGACACTTGATGTCTAAAACAAAAGAATCAAGATACCTCATTCTGAAGATTCTAAATCTCAATTCATGAGCCTAATTTCAGCAAAATCGTAAGATTTATATATTTTTTAATGCATTTATAATCTGAAAATGAGTTTATTGGGGAAATGTATCTATTGGTAATGCCTGGAAGAAATTTGGGACATTTTGGAAGGCATAAGCAATACATGTTGAAACTAAAAAGGTTACACCAAGCCAAACTGAAATTTGAAAAAAATTTCAAGGAATAGCAAAAGAGGGCATTCACAATTTTCAAACTCCATTCTACCAAAACCACAAAATTTCCAAACTTTCCAAAGCATATTTGTATCATCTGAAAATGACTTTTTTGGGCAAATATATCAACTCAGGGGAGCTCTTTTGCACAAACTTGAAATGCATTAAACAGTGTCATTTCTTCCAAGTGTTGTGTTGCCCTGCAACTGTCCAAGTGTCCAATGCCAGACGATCATACTAGCCAGGGTGAGCCTTGTGAACGTTGATGGGTTAAGCCAAGTTTAAAGTACCTCGATGTAGAATCTTCAATCCATGTATGTATTTCAAAGCCAGACACAACTGGACAAACCAATCCAAGACTTGCTATAAAAAAGGAAAATATATATTTTACATATAAGCAACGTAGACATGTACGGACATATAGCCATTGGTATTTAACCTCGTTTGCAAACGTCTTGCCTTGTTGCTTGGAAATTCTTACCGATAAATCACCTATAAAGCAGAAAAGCAGCAGCTTGAAAACCCTAAACAGCAGTGGAGCACTTATAGTTTTAAACAATTTTGTCACAAGCCAGACCTTTCTTCTTAAAGATATCAAAAAAAAATTTAATATATCTTTTAAAACGAAAACTATAAGGTCTCCAGCAAAGCAGCTTTAAAAACATGTAAAGCTGCTAAAATGTTAAACGTTCAAGTTTGCACAAAACTTACAACCACCGACCTTCATGAGCATATTCCATAGAAATACACAAAAAGCCATTGCTTAAAAACGCTTCTTTGTAGCGAATAATGTTCATATGCCTGAGCTGGGACAAGACTTTCACTTCGTTGAGCACGAGGCTTCGTTGACGTTCTTCAACAAGCGACAAAGGGATTTCTTTGAGGACATAATTTCGCCGCTTTCCTATTGAACGAGTCAACCAAACAGTGCCAAAAGAACCAGTACCAATAATACGAAGCTTTGTGTAGTTTTCCATTCAAGTTTGAAGAGCAAGAAGGAGTAAAAAGCACTGCTCAATGACCACAAAACGAATGAAATTTCGGCAATGCTACGAGGAAAAGCCATTTAAATTGTTTGAATTTGCCCGCGCTAACCCGAATATTAGGGAGTGCAGTCGCTGATCTCAACTTTACAACTGGAGTGCTATCTTGTATCATTCCACGTTGATCTTGTCCTTACCACAAACGGGAAATCCGATGCGCACGTAAATGCATTCTCATTCAAATTTCTGTGTACATACATGTACTTTGTCCAAAATAGACCTCTCATCTCTCAATAGTAACAGCCATATGACCAGAAGTGCGAGTACAAAGTTGTTTTTTTTTATCATTTCTCCTACAAACTTTCTTTTCAATCTTTAATAATCTCTTGCCCTTTCATTCAACCGTTTTTCTTAAGATATGTTGAGTGATGCCCCAAACTTTATGCAGGAAAACAAGAACTCAGAGTGGCTGTTCGTTTTCATGTTTGCGGTCAAATACTTAAGGATATTGTATTACAAATTCAATCCATACGGAAAGCATATGACCTTTTTTGCGACCTGTGCAGGCTATAAATGGAAAACAATGCAAATGATATCATTCACGTATTGTTCCCAAGTGACAATATTGACAATAAATTATTAAAACAGTAACCAGATGCAAACCAAGGGCTAATGCAAACAGCAAACACCAAATTCTACAGCGAAGAATCCAGTGTATCTGCAAGAAGAACCAGGAAGACAATTGTCAGCAGAACATGGAAAGCAAGCGATTAAAGGATAGGAAAAAACACATTTCAAATGCACAAAGGATTTTGCTTGCAAGAGAGCTGGGTACTGATGAAAAAACAATGGCAAGAACTCCTACAAAAACGACGGTAGCCGCTCGTAACAAAGAGTACGAGTTTCGAAGAAGGGAAAACATTTTGCTTTCAACCGTATCATGGTACTGGGGCACCATTAAACCATCGCAGGTTTGTCATATTATGCAAGAATGTGAAGATGGGACATTTCTGGTAGCCTGTCACAAACTGAAAGACTTTGACAAAGATCTCTCCCACCGAGAATATAGAATTGCAGTTAAACTAAACAAAAAAGTGTTCATTTTCAAAGTGCAGCGACAAAATGGAGAACTTAGTTTAGACTTTTTAAATCCTAGTCAGCCAAAGGCAGTAACATTATTTGCGTTGGTTGCAAAAATTTTGCAACAAAGCAAAATTAATGGGAATATCGGTGTAGTTTTAACCGCGCAAGGTAGAGTCGTAGTAACTTTAAAGCAGCCCGTTTCAAGGATGTCCAGTCTACAAGCACATTGTAGACGTGTAATCCGATTGAAGTATGAAACAAGGGACATTGAAGATTTCCAAATTCCAAAGACCCTTAAAACATACTTGAGAGCAATTTAAAAAAAAACATCCAGTAGCATGAATAGACTTTTTAGAAACGCTAGATTTCTGGCGATTGAAAGATATTACATTAGAATGTGAAGTAGTAAGATTTAGAAGCATATAGTATAAAGTATTGCAATGCTTGAGTCGCTTCACAGATCGTTGGCTGCGCAATAGTAGTGTTTAGCGAAATACTAAAGCTGCGTTTTAACAAAAAGATATGCACCTTCTGGATTGATTTTACCACTGAAAACCTAACCCTAGTAGAATCTCGAAATCCAGAAAGCACCTTTGACGTGCGAATGTGTTCAACACCATCCGTGCAATCTCACCATGAGACACGCCTACATGTTCCGAAAACAATACGCAGTTTCGAAAGTCACCTACCACGAATGACGTGCGAACTCTTTTGATCGGAGTGTGAAGATAACAAACCACTAAAAGACACGCTGTGCTTAAGGCCAGCCAGGCGGTGTATTTACATCATCGCCAAACAATTCTCTTATGCTTTTCAAAACACGTTTGGTAAATTCATGATAAACAAAGTAAGAAGTGGTTGAAAGAAAACCAGAACAACGGCAAAGGTAACGAATTAACAACTCTGGTCACTCATTTCCTGGCTTAACGCCATTGACGCAACGGCGAAACAGGTTTTCCAAGAAAGCATGTGATTCGACTTTTGCTGACATGCACTAAAACACGCATTTTTATCGTAGATCCCTCACGAGTCAGGTTCCTGCTCTGCAATGACGGACCTCTAATTACCTGTCAAGTTTTATGCACGCAAGTTTGCTAGAACTGCATATTGTTAATTAGCATAATTTCTTCCAGAACCGAGCATGTTAAAAGTCATATAAACATTCACGTATTGTAATATTTTTAAAGAAAAGATTTTAAAGAAAAAACAATGCAAATGAGGAATGCGTGAAAAGATGCTGTCATCGCTGACGAGTGATTTCGCTCCCAAAACCACCATATTATATTTCAAAAAATTGCAAGAAGGGCTTTTATTTCAATTCTTGACATTTTAATCTCTAGACAGTTAGTCATCTTTAGACTTTTTACATGTATATGTGAATGCATTATATCAATGTTCTTACAGTTTCTTCAAATTAAAGCTGAAATCCTTGCATCTGTTTTAACGAGGAAGTTCGCACTGTAAAGCCAAACAACCATATTATACAGCTTGCGTTCAATCTCAGACCTCACCCACCACTTGCCTATTGCATAGACCCGACCAGAAATGACTTCACGTGTTTGGGAAGAGGCAAGGCGCGAAGTGCTCCGTCACACATCGTCATTCTTATAACCCGTTTGCAATGCGCACGCAAACTAGACATTCTGTTCAATGGTCGAGTCAATTTTAGAGACAAAACTTTAGAAGACCGTTCCAATTTACATACAAAACCATCACTAGAGGACATCCTTATAAGCTTAGCAATTAGACCATGAAGCGTTGGTGCTCGTACTTGCAGTGGATCATCAAAATTTATCGATAATTGACCAGCTTTCTCGAATACACGTACACTCGCAACCACACCATCTAGTTTATATGTAATACAGTATATAGAACTGGAATCTGCGCTATGTCGTACCACAAACGTTCCTTCACCTGCGTCTTTTAATAGATATTCAGCTTGACCATTTGACAAACTGCCCCAATACCAGCTGACGGTACCTAAGTATATTCTGCGCTCCTCATCAATAATAGATGCAGTAGAGGCTGCCTCTTGTGCACTTCTTGAAGTAATACAATCACGCCGGCGAAATCCATATAGAATAGACTGCAGATATATTAATCTCTTCTTCATCTTGTAAAGAACAATACCTCGCTGTCGACTCGCAGATTTTAAAAGAAAAGGTCTAGAGAGCTTATTACTGATATTATAATATTCGAGGATTCCCCTCGTGAGCAGTTCTCGACCAATCGCTGGCGGTGAAATACAAACAGGTTTTCCCGGTACAACAAGTTCAACAAAACAAAAAAAGACATCAAACAAGCGTGACGTCACATGACATCATGACACACCTTGACACCACTTGACACACATTTCCCATAACCCCATTCCAGTGATTAAGTCACATGATAGACTCATGTTTTAAAAATCTGTTTCTACATTTTGTCCACCTTAGTTCTTAGAGACTGCATTTCAATAAATGTGAGAAATTCCTAATTTCTAATTAGAAAATTTGCTTGAATTGAATTCAAATGTTGTTCTGATAAAATACCTAACTAAAATTGCATAAGAAATGAAAATAAGATATGTACGTACAGTAACAGAGCTTCAGGAAAATAAGATCATGCTCAAATTTCTTGGCTTCATATTATGAACCTGAAGATTCTTGCATAGGTAATTTTGGAGCCAAATCTCCTTGCATGGTGTCTAAACCTGCTGTAGATGAAAAAAAATGAAAGCTAAGAGACTGAAAAATTTTGCAAAACTTTTACAGGCCCAACTTTTTTAAAGTCAGACCCCAGGGTTATGTTAAATTAAAAAAAAAAAAAAATCTGAGCTTCTAGTTAAAGTTTGAACCTGAATCTGTTTGACTTTGCTCATTCGTTGCTTCAGATGTCTTTTCTTCATCCTGAGTGTGAATACTGGTATCATCCTCTTGACATATCCCTTTAATAAAACAAAATTATCATGAATTCCAAACAAAAACACAACACAAAAAAGCTTAGAACATACTTTCTAATTCCTCAGCCACGTCAGTTCTGCCGATGGCTCTGAGTGTGTCTGCCAAAACTTGCCTCGTGGCATTCTCTGCATTCAGCTTCTTCCAACGAGAGAGCATTTGGAACCCTTTCTCCTTAACCCGACGATGTTCCAAGTCAATATTGTCAATTATGCTAGATGATATTCCCAGTTTTCGACCAAGAGACTTCCACTCCCGACCAAGGTCTTCAGAAATGTCATTAAGGTGGGTATCTTTCAGTGCTGGCACACAAGTTGCACTGGGCCCATCTGGCACTAAAATAACAGTGTGAAATTTTATGTAAAACAATTTTATACTGGAAACATGCATGTTAAATATTGATAACTAATTAATGCAATTAGTGGTCCTTGTTGGTTACTGATTTATCATAATTGCTCAATTATAATCAATAACCTAACTAAAGTAGCAATTATATTAAATCTCTTCACCTTTAGTCCTTACACATATCAAGTGTATACAACTACACACGGAAGATAAGAACTATACACACCTGACAGTTGAGATGAGACTCTAGTTAGTCCTGAGAAAAATACAACACAAACTACCGTTATTCAATTTTGAATAATTACTATGCATCAGTGTTTGCAAATTAAATGTTAATTGAAGCAAAGCAATCCCGTTGTATTACCTTGCGCATTTAATACTTTATTTTTCAGGTCAATACGGCCAGCTTTATCCAAAAGTTTCAATAAAATCCCAAGGTTTTGCGGCCCAAGTAAATCGAGTTTTTTGAGGTCCCGGAACAGTTCACGCGCTTCTGTAATTTCTTCCAAACGTTTAGCACCTATATTGTACTCGCTACAACAATGTTTCATTGTATTTAATTCGCTATGTTCAATTTCCCTGCTAATTTCAAGCAAAAGAGAGGGGAAACCGTCCATTTTAAAGAATTATTTTGAACTTTTCTCCACGCTTTTTCTTGTCAAAATAATATATTGAAAAATTCGACAAACCTCCACTTTCTTAGCCGATTCCTTATGACGTACGTCTTCACCACTTGGGGAATTTTAACTTCCGTGTATAAATCACTGGTATAAATACCATGAGTCGCAACATAACGTTTGCCTAAGCATTTGACGAGGTAGAGGTTAGATTTTTTCAAAGCTAAAATTCTCATTTAGCAAACACAAGCAATGTATGAAATTGGTAAAAAAATTGTTCATATCACTCACGAATAGATAAGCCTTGTTTTACAGAAAGAATTAAAGCAATGAAATATGAGTCTCAATTCTGCATGTTTTCGCTGCATGAAATCTTTTTATAAATAATTTTATAATACATTAAAATATAAATACACGTCATTTGTATAAGAGTACCAGTGTACACGCATGAAATTCTACCTATTGCGAAGGTCTGAAATTGACTGACCAGGATAAGAAATGAATTTGATGAAACGAGCAATGTCTCATGATTTTCTTAGCATGTATGCAAATACTAAATGTATACATCTAACACTTTGTACATAATTTTTATAAATATATACACAAAGTCCTACAGTTTATTACAACTCCCGATTGTTCATTCATTCTTGTCCAAGTGAATGAGCTGTGTCCCGCGCAGATCTACAATATACAATACAGTTAAAATAAAAAGCTCTAAAGAAATATCAGCTTAGCAGCAGCTGAATGAACTTTAGTCATTGAATTGTCTAAACAAATCGCAACCCTTATAACATCTTACCTTCGTTTATAAAACAAATCTCGCTTTGACAAATTTTGCGGAGTTTTAAAATTATGGTCTTCATTGAGGTGATTTATATCTATATACAAGAAAAACAAAATGTTTGCCTGAAAATCCAAAAAGTCAATGAACTATAGAGAATACAGAGTGCAATTTGTACAAATGCATCTTCTGACGCCGACCTTCATCACCAGAAGAAGACATAATACTATCTAGCCATCGAAAATCTCCTCTCAACTTTGAATTCGATTTGGACCTACAGTGATCAAACACAGAAGAATTAACATCACTTATTAAGTTTATTAATAACGTTTGTACTCTATAGCAGTTTTATCAAACACATGCAGTACATACCTTGATGAAAACAAAGTATTATTTTTCTTGCCATTTCTATGATCCGAAAAATGCGGAGTTGAAATTTGGTTTAGACTCTACCCACAAAAACATGTACAAAATAAGCAACACGAATACATGAATTATAATGTTGATGAGACGGTAGAATACATCACTGCAACCAATTCATCTTATGTAAAAACAACCAATAATACCTCCAAAAGTCTTGCAGATAAATTACTGGCATCTTTTGTTTCTTGCTATAGAGAAGAAAGAACAAACACTTTGAGAAAACTAGTTTGAAAATTTAGTCAGGCAAGTTTGTCATGACAGTCACAAGTGTAATGTTATTTAACAACAGGAGATGCATAAATGTGGCATTTCAAACAACCCTATAACTGTAACCAGAAATTACTTTTTGCTCTTCAGCTGTAGTCTTGGCGTCGTGTAACTCTTGTGTCAACAATTTCACTTGTTCTTGAAATCTGAGAAATGAACAATGTATAATCAGCATATATGTATTAATGAATGTGTCCATATACTGAATTTTTATACAACTTTCTACCTGGCATATTTGTAATGAATACGATCCCGTTCTTCTTGGTCGCCCTAAAATACAAATAAAGTAAACATTATTTTATCGCAAACAAGGGAAAAATATAGTATATGCTCACTTACTCTAAAGTTATACAATTCATCGAGAAGTTTTTGATTGTCTGTCAAAGCCACCATACTGTTCTGCAATGCCTCAGTTGCCTGCATCAAGATTGGAGAAAATGCAAACTGTAAGTTGAAGATATTCTTGTGAAATCCTCAATTTTCTTTTGAAAAATAAAAAGAGAGCAAACTGATCTACACTGTAATACGTCTAACTCTAGTCACATCAATTGCATGTTCAACTAGTGTTCTGCAGCAAGACAGGACTAAACTGTTTTCTTAGTTGATCTGAACTGAACACTTACATCATCAAGACTTTTGATAAGTTTGGAAATCTTTCTTTTCAAAGCTGCGATTCTTTCTTGGTTTTCCAGTCCTTTATCTTCTAGTTCTAAAAAAGTATTGTCTTAAGTCTTTGTAGTCTTTAACTATACAATGAATGCTGTACAAGAATTATTTTATCCGGTAGAATATACCTTGATTTTTAAGTGAAATTTCTTTCAAAGTTTCGTTCCTTTTTTCCAGTTCAGTAACATAGTAAGTTTTGTCCGCGTCAGCTTTTTTAAACGTATCCTTATGATTTACAAAATCGAAAAGAGAAGCACGTCATTATGTCAATATACACACCACAATCAATACAAGCTGCAGAGGATACAATAGAAGGCTACATATATAGCGCCTAATTCAATTAGAGCCAGGCGTATCCAACAGTTAGCTTCTAAGATATTTACTTGTTGTTCATCAGTAGCACGATTCAAAGAATGGTGACACCGTCGAACCTCGTTTTCTAACTCTTTCATTCTGTATAGAATAGAGTCAATATTTCAGCAATGAATTAGCTGTCAATAATTACTATGGCAATTTATTATATGATCATATCTCAACCTTATACCTTGTTATATTCTCCTGTCTCAATTCATCCTATTTTGAAAGAAAAAACATTAAAAAACATTTGATCTTAACATGATCGTACGAAAACAAGGAAACTTAGCCGAGATATTACCAAAATCATGACAACATGGGTATGTAACCTGAGTATAAGCAAGATAAAGAGTACTGATTGAATATATTTACACTGCATATGTGTTCTACCTTGGTTTCAACTTCATGTTGTAATTCATCGTATTTCTGCTTTATGCGGGCCTTCTCTTCTGTCACTCTAAAACGTTTAACACATTCCATAGAAGAATCATTCGCAACAGTTTTTTCTTCCAGGATTTCCCTGAGGCTTA